>CM060832.1:49895000-50202500 GCA_030762175.1 Metallyticus violacea | reverse complement strand
TTGAGGAATTATTTTTGGTTTGATCTGTATGTTACGCAATCGGTCTGTCTTATACTATACCTAAAGTTAAGTGTGCATTCATTCCCTTCCCAGTCGCCTGGGGTCTGTTCCACAAAAGTATGGTCTAATACAATACATGTGTATTAGTGTATGTCCTTGTAACGTGCGGACTTGTAACTGTTTGTTCCACAAAAGAATGTACAACACTTGTAAAGAATTAATAAAAACTTACAAGTAATGTCATCACACCAGAGCGAGATGAAGGAAAAACTGACACCTTGAATGAACGCACCTTTAATTAGTTTATGTTCAGTTCTAAGTATTTTTGTTTTTTATTTGTTTAATGTACAGAGCTGAATGTTGCCATTCCTGTTAAATGGGTCTTGTAATTTTTCTCATAAATAATGGTACTTTAAATTATGTATTTATCAATATTCAATCGTAACAGTTCACTTTGAGACGGCGGTAGCATTAAGTCAATTTAATAATTTGTATTTATATATTTATTTATTTTGATTAACAGTCAAATTTTCATTATAATGAATAAACTTGGAAAATTGTGTAAAAGGTGATTTTAAAAGATAATGAAAATTTAAGAAAGAAATTATTCTTGTGGCATGTAGCAAGAACCTTATAAAAATCATAAACTAAGATGTTGGACTAAAATATGAATTAGCAACAAAAAAGGCCAATATCAATCATAAGCCGCACTTTAATTGTGTTTAACCTAATTTTTTTATTGTACTCAAATATTGAATTCTTCTTTCTTTATACCCATTCTTACTCTTAAATTTATCATCATTCTCGCTAATACTTCAAGAATTTAGGTCATCTGATTCCCAAATTATTAAAAAAGATAATATTTGCGCTAGTATTAGTAGATGTAGTAGTCATTATTTCAATTACACTATGTATACATATATTGCACGTGACAATCACATGGGTCGCAAGACCGTTCAGAGTCTTGTAAAATACTTCATATCTGAAATTAATTCCTACAAAAGAAAACAAGAACGCACACACGCCCACACACATAAAACAGCCATGCATATAATACTTTTGATATTCATATACATGTTCGTATTAATTATGCACATTATTAATTATCGTATTAATTTATAAACATTTATTGTCCTTAAAACTATGTATTTCATTTAATAAAATGCCCAGATTTAGTAATTCTGTCTATTTATAATTAAATACAAACATGTCAGATTCTCCCTACTGGAAGTCAAAAATGAATCCGGGAGAAATTTTATCCCTGGCATCTTCTGTCTGTGCTCACTTAGCCAAAATGTACACCCAGTCTTCCGGTTCCGAGCATAATGGGCAAATCCTCCTCGTCAACAACCTTAGGTGCCTTCCAGCCTCCCAGTCTAAGCCATGCTAATTCCGACCCTTGTGTCATGCCTACCTCCATGATAAAGATCTCTTTACCTCATTTAATTTTAATTTCGCTGTGCAGGTCCAAAATTAATATCTGCATGCATCACGCCTCTATTTCCTGCCGGTTTATGTCAGACAGGCGTCTGTTGACTTTATTCACTACGTCATGCCTGTTTTTAATACCCGATTTTTGACATTGCCCACTAACAGCTAGTATTTATAGTTGTAGAGAAATCTATTCAAGTTACAATTGTCCGACTAATACTAATACTTATGTGGATGAAAACAACAACAAAAAAATCACTTGTACATTTTTAAGTAACTTGAGTTTTAAAGTACACGCGTACCGAATTTTACTAATAACTATAAGCTATAGGACCGTACACTTGTAATGTATTAGAGCATAGTCTTGCAGTTGTATGTTGTACTCTGTTAATACAGAACCTGATCCACAATGTACCACTTTCTGTGAACAGTAGCATGTGGTTCCGGCATGATGAAGCCCCACTGCACCTCACCTGATGTACGTGCACATTTATTTAGTCGTATAATTCAGGAAATATTGCCTTGCCATGCCGTTATTCGATTTAAAGCTCCTTAAGTTGTTTTCTTTGGAGAATTTTTAGAGTAGCGTGTTAGTCACTCCATTTGATAACAAAGCGGAAGTGATTGACAAAATAAAATTTCAGTTGTAGAAAAGCAATTATTATACTAAGTTATCAGAAAATTTGTGGAAAATTGAATTTATTTCTGTAAAACGTTTTACCGCAGATTTGACTCTTCGGATGCATAGCGCCTTAACCAAGTGTCAGCGAACACATGTTCCTGTATCCTCTCTGTATGGCATAGCATTCCTCAGGATTACTCGATAATGTCCTATTACACACTGTATAACTGGTAAACAAATTGTTTTATTTTCACTAAATTATGTATTTTTGCAAAAAAAAAAAAAAAATTAAAACGAGCTGGAAGGATAATAATCCTATATAAAATATACACAAGTGTTATTGTAGTTTTTAAGTTGGAACTAGCATGATAATTTTGTGTGACAAGGTTCCTTTTTAAGGCGCACTTGAATTGTATTCCTCCAGGTAAATGGAATGAGGTATGGGAATCTTTCTCATCCTGGTTACTTTGAGAATTTAAGTCTTTATTACGTGCAATAAGTCTCAAGAGAGATTTCTTAAGGTCTAGATTAATGGCGGTATATAGTAGGCAATTTGGTCAACATTAAGCTTAGATTTTGGCTAAAGGATAACGCAGCACAGCACAAAGCGAGGAACATTATCCTACCCACGCAGTATCTTGAAGAGCTGCAGAACTTAATGCTTTCAATTATTTACACAAAATACTGTAATAGCTCATGTCACGAGTGCTGTTTTTGTAATGAGAGAGTGACTCATTAATTACTGTACCTACGTAAAGAATTATCATTGCTATATTGACTTGCATTTTAATGAGAAGGATATATTTAAGAATTAATAACATTACCGAAAAAAAGTATCTGCTGCAGAAAGTTCACAAGCATACGAATTAAATACTACAGAGCTTCAAGAATATGTCCTTACCGTTCGCAAGGAAGTTTTTCTTCTCGGTATTTGGACATGCGCCTTATGTGTCTTGCGCTAATCACATACGGAACTACAATTTTCTTGTCATATAGTAGGGTTTCTTGTTTACAATTTGGACTTTCAGAGCATCAGAATGTTTTGTGAATGTTCACACGCTTCGTCTGAAAAAAAATTCAAGCGTTGGTCGATTAACCCTTCAGTCACTGATGAAAGAAACCATTACAATAATGCACACGTGCTACGGGATCACCTTGGCATAGACAATGAACACGTTTGCACTTGTAAGATTTGGATGATACCAAATTTGTTGCTGTATGTACAAATGACACTGAAAATTCAACTCGTGATGCTAATTTCGATAGTTGTTTTGTTAGCAAACGTGCAAGATTTGATCCAATTTCATCTAATTTGTCTTCCGTTAAAATATATGTTTTCTCGTGTACATCTTGTTGTGCACTATACCAGTAATATCAAATTTATTCATAACAATGCGTATTGCGTGCTGGAGGCAATGGCCCAGGGAACTTCCAAATAAATTTCTCCCGAACGCAATGGACTGAGGATTGTCGGCCTTGGCTGAGATACAAAACTCTATGCGAACGGTCAGGACATATTCTGGAAGCCCAGTAGGTAAAAAATAAAGTGTTCCTCCTCTAGAGATAAAGTAGAACATCCGGCACTCGGTAAAGTTGGTTTCAAAATAGAGTGAATTTGTTTTCGTTCTCTAGTTTCTACTGAATATCGTGCCCATCATGTATTTCTTGCATTATCCCCGTTTGTAATAAACTGTAATCATAATAAGGAAAAAACCTGAAAAACATATTAGGGTTTGTTTGTATTTAATATGGGTTTATTATTATTTTTTAATTTGTATATTAGGAGTATACATAGTAATGCCAGCAAGTTGGTCTTCTAATTCTAAATAATTCTAAATTCTAATCATTGCTTTTGATCAAATACTTTCTTATTATTGAAGAAATTTATTGTTGATGATTAAATAATGGGTTAATATAATAGCGTGATTTTTTGAATAGAGAGTAAAATGAGGGATATTTCCAGTTTTGTCCAAACAATTTGTATAAAGTTAGATTAGTTTTACTTTTATATATTTTTATTTTTGGTAATTTAATGGATTTTTATTATTATCAAATGGGTGTCTCTTTACATTCCTTTATGTAATATTTTATTTGTTTCAAGTTTAGCTGAAGCAAATCGTATTCCTTTTGATTTTGCAGAGGGTGAATGTGAATTAGTTTGAAGATTTAATGTTGATTAGGTTTATTTATCTTTTCGCTCTTACAGAAGTTTTGCATTTTTAACGTTTTTAGTGTATTACATAATAAATGATGTTTTTGTAGAATGGAAACTAAAAAGATTGAAATTTTCAATTGAAGATTTAAAATTCATTTGACATAAGCATATCAAACTAACAAATAAACCACTATAATTGAAGTTCAGTATTTTTTGAATGCGTATCAAATGATAATGTGATTTTATCAATATCTCTGTTTAATTCTAGTGGGTTATTGAATCCATTTTTATGGAGCAAAAGTAGATGAATTAATACTTTGACTCTAATAAAAATATAATAAAAATGAAGGGTGAAAAATCTATTTAAAGTTGCATTGCTTACTGCAAATTTCAACGATTACGTCTAGGTGGAATATTTATTGTGTTACACGTAGCCGAAAAATTCAAATCTACCAATAGCGGGAAATAAAATGTTTATTAGTGAAAAAAGTAAATTTAAACTAATCAAACTACCAGTCAGAAATGAATCTCGCCTGTTGCGCTCAAAGTTCTTATAATGTCGCCGAAATAACTTCATGCTCGCAAAATTCTATCGGATTAAATCATATTATGTAGCTGTATCTTAAAGCATTTGGTAGTTTTTCTATGTGAATAATACCCTGTACTGAAGTGGATTTAGGTAAATTCAGGCTTCTTTAAATACCGAACCATTATATTACTTTTATATAAATGTGAGCACGTTTGTAGCAATGTTTAGAATCTTCCTAATGTTTTTAACTCGACAAATACTCCTCTAAATATATGTAAGGTGATGGAAACTATAAAACAATAGCAATACAACACAATTCCTGTTTAGTACACGATGTCTAGGTCAGAGTTGTGAGCGACAGACTCTTTACTGTGACCTTTACAGCACAGACTCGCAGCAATGAATAAAAAGATGTTCAATTTGGTCTTAAAATGTGATGTTTAAATAGATATGACAAAAGCGAATATTTGAGGTGCGGCTTAAATGTAAACTTTATTATCAGCGACGAAGAAGGGATTTTGATACAGTTGTTATTCTAATTCTGCAATATTTCATTTCGCTTTTGTCACTATTTTTCCTTAAATAGTCTAAAAGTTTGCAAGACCATGTAAGTAAACATTAATTTGTGATATTAAACACTACGTTTTAACATATCAATTATATTATTAAACATTTTAATCAGCACTTCTGCTCCTCTTTCGTTAAATCAGAACTTTTACTGCTCTCTCCAGCCTCGGTCTGTTTTCACATTCGTTATTTCTCATATGACTGTCAAACTGACGAAGATGGCAGTCGATAACAAAAGCGGCATGAGAAAATGAGGCATAGGATGACGTTTTCCAGGCAAGTTCTTTAATTTAACCAATTGTCCATTCAGCGTGTGGCATAGTCTACTTTTGATGCAACAACGGTCTTTTGCGACTCAGTATGCAGACTGCATCTTACGCAGTGAATTGTGAGGTGATTACAATTGTCGCAGCAACACTCTGCTGTAATCGATAATTTAGCAACTCCCAGAGGACTGCTAGGCGTAGTTTTGCTTTGCTCGTTCCAAACTACGAAGAGCTTTCTTTGAGTGCGTATCCTTATTGCATACTTTCCTACGCGGTTAATCAAGCAAAAGCATAGCATTCTTTCATCTCACAAGGGATTCTGTGATTTACTAAAGATTAACTATGCTGTTTGAGAAAATGACTAAATGTGCAAACAAAATATGTTACATACTATCGGCAGAGCAGAACTGCTTACTGGCGGAAGTCAGTCAAGGCCTGAAATGAATGTATAGGTAGCAGCTTGTATTTAGTTTTAGGGAGACTTTGTCAGCGAATGCTTGTGCATATGCGCCTATTTTACTACTGCTTTCATTGTGTGTAAATTGTAGGCTAAAATTGTTCACTTCATTTAGTTCACCGCTTAAATATAGTCTGGAAGAACGGGTATGTGAAAACTGATTCTTGCGGAGAAGTGTTAAAGCAATTCGTAAGAAATTATCCTGGCAATCGTGTTTCTTGTAGAGCAAATGTTAGTGAACTTGTTAAGCGGTTACAAGGGACAGAATCTATCAATGAGGAGGAATATGTTCCGAGTCACCGTGTTCTTACGGAATTAAAGTTAAATGAAATTTAGGAATTTCCTACAAGGTGCCGGCAATATATTGCCGCTGAGGGGTATCATATAGAACAGATTGTGCTTATTATTATCATCATCAGTTTTAAATGCAGTATTGTTTTATTCTTCCTTTCTTCTTTTTAATAGTGTTTAACGGCCGTTTTTACTGGTGAGGCATCACAGGCGGTGAACACTGATGATATGTGAGATGAAATGATATACTGGGAAATAATATTTTTATTTTAGGAAGGAATTGTTCCAGGCCTAAGTTCAGGGTACCTCCCCGGCATTTGCCATTTATGAGGATTGAGGAAAACTTGGAAAAAACCTCAGTCAGGGAGGACGATTCTGGCGAGATTCCAACCCTAGACCTCCCGCTCACGAGTCCGCGCCTTAACGACCTCGGCCACCCGTGACGTTTTATTTTTTCTGTATCTATACGTAATTACGCACATAAATGCTAAAATAACAATAGCAACTTTCCCAGAGCGATTCTATCTCCCTTATTCCAGCCCATAAGTTATTATTATTATTATTATTATTATTATTATTATTATTATTATTATTATTATTATTATTGCTGCAACATTTTAATGTCGCCAAAATTCTATGTTCTTATAGCGACACATTAAAATATAAAATCAGTAATGAAAATAATTTTTATATTGATTAGATCAGTTCACAGTCCTTAATGAAATCTAAAACAGACACGAACCTGTAGGGATCACTTAATGCTGATTGAAATATTGATGAATATTTCTTTGGTTTGGAAAACAGCAGCGCTCCGTTATAATATATTTTACGTGAGTAATGTATTGTAGTTTTCGCATCCGGGAGATTCGTGTTTAAAAAAAAAAAAAGATGATCATGTGATCAAACCGGAGTGTGGATATTATTATTGTTGACGTCTGCTGAATATTTTAAATAAAAATTGCGTATACAGTTTGGAAGTTTACTGCTCATAATTTTCTGTTAAGGTTGTCTCTATCCAGTTGTTTTTCCAATTACTGGATATTACATTCTCTTGTATATGTGATAAGGATGGGAGGGTATATAGGAAGTTATCATGCAGTTCCTTACAGCTTCATTTGTTTTTCGTTTTCTGTCATGCCTTGATGAGACAGTAACCACATTTTCTTGAGCAATTCTGTTGTATATGTTCTGGATATTATTGACTAGCAAGTTGTTAGACGATATATTTTGAAGAGAAAGTGTAGTATTTATCGAGTCACAGTAAACTGTGTCGGTCCTGGTGTGCAGTGATAACCATACTTGCCTCCTAAATCCAAGATCACAGGTTCGATCTCAGCCAGGACTGATGGATACTTTCGGGCATAAAAATCTTAAGTATGGCTTCCTTCAGAAGGGAAGTAAAGTCGTGGGTCCCATGTCGTACGATAAAGAACCTCAAGCCTGAATAAAGAGGCCTCTAAGCAAAAATTTTCGGCCGTTTCACGCCCTGAATGGAATGGGACACTGATGACCTGAGATGTTAAAGAGCGTCCGTAAATAAACCATATCAATGAACAGTAAATTGTACAATTTTTATTTTCCCTGAAATATATATGCTATTAGGTCTTTTTGTTGTAAATACTTCACTGGACAGGAACGGGCAGAATGGAGAGATCTTGCAGTTTATATGATATTGTATAATCTGGTAATCATCAATGACACATGATTGAGAACCATGGTGAAGATTTTTGTACCACTAGATTGACAAGCATTTAAATCCTTAAAGAGATTTTAGTATTCTGTTTTATCTATTTGGATTTTATCATTTCAAAATCAATTTGTGCAGTTTTGATTTTCTATTTAATACTTTATTATTAATTTAATGATTATTGTAGGAATAGATAGCACTATCTATTTAACGTAATTATATTCTTTGATTAAATGGAACTGGGAATGTTCTTTTGCAATTTCGATGTCTTGTATACTATTTTCGGTACTGCATTCAAGCCATGTGCAGCGATTGATTTAAACATGCAACTGCATATTTCTTATTTCAAGCTCATCTTGAATCTGTAAACTTTCAGTATATTAGTTCGACAAGCTATTGTGATAATTTTATAGACTTGTTTGAATAATATCAAGCATTTTTATGTTGTCGGATTTGCAGAATTATAGATTAGCGAACCATAGTGTAGTTTGAATGAATTAAGGCTTTATATGTCATGTTCAAAACAGAGTAATAAGATTCCTAATTATTAGATGCTATCGTCTTGAGGATTTTTATACACCTTTTACGCTCGTCCTTTAGTTTTGTAATATGAGGGATTCATGTTAGTCTCTGATAAAATTAATACCCAGTATTTTGATCACATTTACTGCTTTGATTATTTTTCCCATTAACATATATTTCAGGTTCATGAACTTTCTTCCTATTTCTTGAAAAAAATCATGAGTTCACTTTTCTTTATAGAATATTTTATTCCAGGTTGTTGTAACCATATTTGATATTGACAGTTGCATGAATTTTTACGTTGACAAAATACTGTAAGGTCATCAGCATATACGGTTGCTTTAACAAGTGCTTAATGGCGAAGACAATATTATTATTAGCAACTAAAACGACTCATACTTAAATTGATCCATGCGGAACGCACTTATTTATAATCATTCGTTTGGAAAGTGTACCATTCAGCCTTATTTGCATAGTTCTTGCATATATAAAATTAATCTTATGTTCATTAATATTGTTTTCTAATACATTTTTAACAGCGAATTTCCTAGATACAATATCATAAGAGACTTAGTGTCAGGAGATGGTGAGATTCATTGAAAGATTGTTTCTAGTGCTAAAGGAGTACCGTTTTTGAGTGAAACTTACGAAACCCATTTCGAATATTTCTGAAAGTTTTATTTTTTTCAAGTTCATCTTAGTCGATCATTTATCATTTTTCTAGAACTTTGCATAAGCAATGTGATGTTCTTGAATGCAATGCAATGGTCGGTAGTTCTGAGGGAGTGAACTATTTTTGTTAGGTTTCAAAATAGGGACTACAATGTCATTATGCCGTTCATCTGGATATATATAGTTGTATAGTTCATATGATAAACTAATCCCTTGTCGGGCAAATGCTTTATTAATTCATGCTGTATTGAGTAAGAACCAGGTCTTGAATTTCTAATATTTTAGAACGTCTTTTAATTCTTAGATGATTGTATTGTCATTGGCACTTTGGATCATTAGCCATATAACTGAAAATAGAATATTTTTCTTCCTTTTTGACTAGTAAAAATTGGCGGTGTCATTCTGAAAATGGTTAGCCAAAATATTCCCCATTTCTTTGTAATCTGTAGAACAACTGCCATTGTGTGGGTGCTTGAGCATAATAATGTGACAGGATTGGCTATTTTACATTTTTTTTTTAATTTTCTGCCCGATTTCACATTTTGGTATTTATTGCTTTAATGTTCCAAAAGTAGACTAACCTCCTTTTTTACTTTTTTATTATTTTTCATGATTTAGTGCGTATTTAAGACAATTATTTTCGTCGTTGTTGCATTTCTTTTATATTGGAAAATAGACTCCATTTTTGTCTTTCACAGCTATTTTACTGACTATTCCACCACAACTGGTTTCTTAATAGGAATATTTGAAGTCTAAGGAGTATTTAGTTCAGCACATTTAGTTATTGTCATAGTAAACTATTCCACTTTGTCATTAATGTTCTAATTTAAAATTCTATGGGAGGTGATCAATTATTAAACAAATTCTTGAAGCATAATCTAAATTCAGACCAGTTTCATTTAGCTAAAATCCAGTTAAGTCATTTATAATTGCTATTTGAAATAGAGTTTGTTGTGATAAATGTTGGAAAATTATCGTTTCCATAGAGCGTTAGAGAAGCTGCCCACTTATATGTGCTATATCAGCTGTACATATTGTGAAGTTGATTCTATTTAGATTATTATGGCAATACTATAATAAGTTGGAATAACTAGATTTAATAATATTAAATAATTTCTGTCCATAATGTTCTCTATTAATTTTCCTTGCTGATCTGTGTAAGAATTTCCCCATTAAGTGTTGTCATTGTTAAAATTCACCAAATAGAACAAAAGTAATTGGTAGTTGATTTATATGAGGGTGGTCTGAAAAGTTTCCGACCTCAACATGAAGATGGCAGCACTAGTAAATAAAAGCTAGTGAATTTCATTGTTCATCTGTTGACAGTTATTCACCAAAGTTTCAGCCATTTTGGACGCTCAATTGTTATGTAACAGTCGTTTGAGTGAGTTGATGTGAGTGTTTTTATGAAAATGGACAAAATCGAGTTTCGAGCTGTCATTAAATATTTGTTTTTGCAGGCAATACGCCTACGCAAATCAAAGATCAGTTGGATTCTGTGTATGGGGACTCTGCACCATCATTTACCACAGTGAAATTTTGGGCAGCTGAATTTAAACGTGGCCGTAAGAGCTTGGGAGACGATGAACGTTCGAGACGTCCAAAATCTGCAACCACCGACGAAAACATCACCAAATTCACCAAATAGTGCTAGACGACCGCCGAATTAAAGTGAGAGATAGCAGAGGCTATGAACATGTCAAAAGAACGTGTTTGTCACATATTAAATCAACATTTAGTCATGAGAAAGCTGTCCGCGCGTTGGGTGCCGCGTTTGCTCACGTTACACCAAAAACGTGTTCGAATGAACATTTCCAACGCTCTGTTGGCGCAGTTTAGGCGCAATAAATCCAAGTTTTGGCGCCGATTAATTACTGCAGATGAAACTTGAATACACCATTATACGCCCGAAACAAAAATACAGTCCAAACAGTGGATTGCAAAGGGGGAACCGGCTCCAAAAAAACCAAAAACTGTTTTTTCGGCTGGGAAAGTGATGGCGACTGTTTTTTGGGGTAGTCATGGAGTTATTTTAATCAATTATGTTCCAAGAGGAAAAATCACTACAGGAGCATACTACGCATCATTATTTGGCAAGCTGAAGGCAGAACTTGCGGAAAAACGGCCACATTTAAAGAAAAAGAAAATCCTGTTTCACCAAGACAACGCACCGTATCACACCTCAGCGGTTGCAATGGCGAAAATCCGCGAATTACGGTTTGAACTGCTTGACCATCCGCCTTACTCACCAGATCTAGCCCCAAGCGACTTCTTTTTGTTCCCTCATCTGAAAATTGCCCTCGAAGAACAGAGATTTTCGTCAAATGAAGAGGCAATCACGTTCGTGAACAATTATTTTGCAGAGAAAAACGCCGAATACTATTTGGACGGGTTACAGAGATGGGAGCATCGCTGGGAGAAGTGTGTAGAGTTACAAGGAGACTATGTTGAAAAATAAAAAAAAAAAAAATCTGAAAAAATTTATTGTATCTTTATTAGGTCGGAAACTTTTCAGGCCACCCTCGTGGATTCTCTTAATGAACATCAATCAATATTTACAATTTTACACACGCAGATTTTCAATGGTATTCTTACCTAACTGCAACCATTTCAAATGTATTTAACTATACGACCTCCTGACAAGTTGTTATTAATTAAATAGTCCTCCACATGCATGGTAGGTAAGTACATTTGTCTTATTTCATGACAAATGTTTCTCTAAGACTGTTGATTTGCGTTGATTCTGGTGTTGATAAAAGCTGTAATTGTTCTATCTTAGGTTTAAATCCATTAATATTTCTTTGCGTTATAGCAAGTATCATTATGCTAACTTATAGAATAACAAGAGCAACGTTTGGGGTCCGATGTGGAATTACTACGCTCCTCGGTGGTTGTGTTTATGTTAAGAAATTTTTCTAAAAGTGGCCGGCTTCTTGTGTTGATAAGAGTAACTTTTTCGAATCTTGTTGTTCTGATTTTAATACTCTGATAAGTAAAATTTGGACAAATTCTCCTTGTTGTTTCAATTATATTTGTTACGATAACGTTATATATTTCCATTTAATTAGTAAATATTTTTATTTTCATTAGAATTTATATAAAAACTTACAAGCTATAAGTAATAAATGGAATAATCTTCAGAGTCAATTATTTTTGTCACTGATGCAAGTAAGTCATCTATATCAGTTTAACTTTTTGATACGGGTTTAGTTAAACTATTCTGATTATTATTTTAAGGCGTCTCATTAACTGGAGAGTTTTAATTTGATGTTCACAATTTTTTTTCTAGAAGTTGTGACATGTCATCGTTGGGGTAGATATTTTCGCCATTCGTGGGTTTATAAATCTGGATTTTATTTATATTTATTTGTTTATCGTCTTGGATTTCCTTCAGGATGGTTTTACTGTTTCTGAATTCTGTTTCAATTACTCTTAGATTACTTGTATCCATGCTGATAAATTACAAAATAACCATATTATGAATCACAAAATCTTCCAGACATCTTACTCTTTAAATACGAAGTGAAGAGCTACTGGATCATTTTATCAACGATTCGTAATACTGTGCTTGAGTTTTAAAAATGACTAACTCATAAACCATTATGAAATAAAAGTTTAATGATGTAAACAAAGATCAGAAATAATTTTGCGTTAAATTGTGTCCAGCTTAGTTCAGTTTGCAAACAAAATTTGAAATCTAAGCAAATACACTGAAGAAAGATGCAAAGTGCAATAAAGAAATTATAAATGCATAGCTTTAATTTGGTTCATATTAGCAAACCCAAACTTAGAGACTGTAACCATTTTAATTGCAACGAAAACATAGTCATAATTACAGATTTGCTGTGTAGTACTCTAAAATGCGGATTTCAATTAGCTCCGGAATATTCCATCTTTCGAATGTTAAAATATTGCTAATATACTGCAAGTTTTCTCGAAACTTATGCTAAAGTTTTTACAGGTTATTTATGAAAACCTTCACTATAATTGAACTAGGTATTTATAAGTATACTTTCATTAGACAAATCTTTTTTTAATGTGTAATAACTTTTAACTATAATTTTGTGTACTTTTCTGTATTCAATACAAATAAAATTACTTGGTAAAAGGCTATGTTAAATAAAACATAAATATTTGTTAAAATTTTATTGACATTTTTAAAAAAATTGTTATATTGGAACTTTGAAATTCGTGCATTTTGTATGAAATATGCACGGGAATCAAGCAAACAAAATTTAAAAAATCTTTTAGTGCATTCCAGCTCCATAAGATGAAGCATATTCATATTCCGTAAACTCCCAACTAGAACTACTGAAATATCTTTCTTTATAAACGTACTGCGTGTATGTATAGGTTTGCCACATAATTCAGTTTCCATAAAATGATCAAAATTACCTCACGAGCTTGAAATTTGTAAAGAAAGACAGTTGACAGCAGTTAAACATCTCCAAATCGATGCACGCCCATGCAGAATGTAGTTTTATTCTTCCCCAAGTTTTAACATATGTATCAGTTATTGTATAAACTAGCGTTTTAAAAGTGTTAGATTTCATATTTGTAAATATCTAAAAATGTTAAAATAAATTTTTTATCATTGTTTTCCTTTTTGAAGTCTCCAAATGAAAGTGACACTGTGATATTGGTTCATACATCTACCTTGAACTTTTTAAACTTATGTGTACGTACAATATAATATAATACATTCATTCGATCTGATGTTAGTAGACACATTTTATTGGTGGTGGTGGTGGTGGTGGTGGTGGTGGTGGTGGTGGTGGTGGTGGTGGTGTATTTATTTACAAAATATATTTTTACAAATCTAACTCATTTCGCACGGATCCTGGGACCATATGTGCTTTCCCAATACACTAGGAAATACATTAAACTGCACAATATTTAAGAATTAAAAGACAAATAGTAAATATATATGTAATAAAATTAAAATAAATGGAAAAAGAAGCAATATATAACAGAAAAATTATATACATAAATAAAATAAATAGAAAAAAAAACAAATGTAAATAACCTACATATATGTATAGAAATATTGTGACTCATGTTCCCTTACAATATTGCTTACTCTTCAGAGTTATTAGATAAATGAAGTAACAATGTATTATTCTTTCTTAATTCGAGTGCAGGAAAGCATAAGAAAAATAAGACCTTTCTTTACATCTTTTTCCTAAGTATGCTATTTTTGCGTTTCAAATATTTTATTTTAGTATATTTTTCTCTTTGTTTGGCCAAAAGAAACTGGAAACTATTTTTCCAGACTTTTCACTTGCAAAGTCAAAAATCAACATATAGCAAATTAAATGCAAAATAAATCAGAATTAATGCCCCGTGAGAATAAACAGAATTGAAAACTGGTGGTTCTGAATTTGTTCTGTCTTTGACGTTTCATGAAACATTTAAATGTTTATAACTAAATTCTGTAACCTTTCACAAGTTGGATTTGCCACTCGTAGGAAGAAAGCACATTCTCACACAGATACCTATCGTGATCACGTTTTGAGACGACTTGATTAATATCCTGCACAGCACACGAATCCCGTGAGAACGTAAGCGTCTGTATTTACTCCCAGCCCATCTTCTGATGAAACTTCAGACTAAGAATCCCAGACCCATTTGGAACGGGCCGTTTTAATTAAAAGTATTCAAGCTCACCCAGTTTCAGAGGGATTTAGAGACTTCGCACCTGGTGCCTCTGACTGCGGCTAGGTCCTTCATCAACTGAGCAGCCTTGCGTAATAAATCAACCTTGCTGGATATTGAACCAAGGGCAAGAAACCCTTTCATTTGTATTTGACAAGTTGCTTTGGTACTCCATTAAGGTATTGCAAACCTTTCGAAATATTAACACATCAAGTGACACAACATTTTTTTCATAACATTGTTTTTTCTCTGCAACATTTTTATATTTGTCCTGTAAGTCTCTAATGACATCTCTAGCTCTTGACAAGTATTATCTTCTTAGAAATAAAGAATCAAACTAGAAAATTTGGGGTACCGGCCGGGATTCAAATCAATCTTCAGCCTTCCGGGCTGACGCTCTAACCAATTGAGCTTCCTTGTCCTTCTCTAAGCACGGCACCATGGGCATCTCTAATATAATCCAATAGTATATTCCGACCTCTCTAAGATTTACCTAATGACCTTAAGAAGATCCTAGTTCGAATCCGTGACCCGAAGTTTCCAAATCTTAATCTTCATTTCCAACTTAAGGGAGCATATTCTGGCGTACTGCAAAGGGACGGAGGACTGGAGAAAGAGATAACTACTGGCCCCGTTTGTTAGTGAGGGGAGAGGGTAGTGGCAGGTTTTTTAACTGTGTTTACGCCCGCTTTTACTACTGAGGCACCACAGGCGGTGAACACTGGTGATACATGAGGTGAAATTATATATTGGGAAAGACTTTTTTTTCAAGGAAACGTTCCAGGCCTAAGTTTAGGATACATCCTCGGCATTTGCCATTTATGACGACTGAGGAAAACCTGGAAAACACCTCAGTCAGAGAGGACGGTCCTGACGGGATTCCAACCTCATACCTCCCGCTCACCTTAACGACTTCGGGCACCCGTGGCGGTAAGCAGTGGAAGTGCTGAACTTTCCTGGCAGATAGGAAGAACGAGGAGGGAGTAGGCACATTTTTAAATAAAGTGAGACAGCTCAGATCGAAAGAGGCAGACAAGTGGGAAGGGGCGGTAGGGGAACATGAATCACAATTTTTTTTAATTATTTGTACAAATAATACTACTCCTACTCCTCCTCCTACTCCTACTCCTCCTACTACTACCGCCGCCGTCGCCGCTACGTTCTTCCACCGCGCTGGCTGAATTTTGCATGACTTTGTTCAGAAATCTGCCATTATTTGTGCTATCGATATGGCAGCGTGATTTTATATATTTTGAGTTTAGAATAAATAGAAGAATATTTTATAAAACCAATTTAATGTTCATAACTCTTCATTTCTAATTATCTGAGAGCTAAATAGACGTCTTTCTTTGCAAACACGCTTTCTTGTAGAACAGCGCTTTAAATTACAACAAAATATACATACTGAACAAGATATGAAGCTTCTCTTCAAGATATATGTGCAAGGTGAATAATCTAAAACAACCCCAACGAATATTCTTGAAACGAAGCATGTATGCTATTGACGCTCTTTTTCACTGAAACAATTTATTATCAATACAGCTCATATTCAGATTACACCAATTATTAGAAAATGCATTTCAAGTACAAAGAGAAACAAGGTTTGCTTTTTGCATATTCATAGAATTCTCCAAAGTTGATATGGAATTGGAGCCTCACCCAAAAATAAAGACATTCTCATCTAGTTATACTTTCTTGAAGTTAAAAAGGCATCGTTCCATTTGAACAAAGTTTCTTTTTTGCTAGAATTACACTTTTTAATAATTGTTGAAATTTTTCAAAGGCTGTATCGATGAACCGTTTTATGAGCTTTAGTTCGATGAAAAAAGCGCATCAATAACACTTTTCATTTCAGAAATAAATGTGGCGGTACTGTTAGATGATTAATCTTGTATACTTTTTGTTAAGGGACACAGATTGAATTTGCAAAGTTCTACATTGGTGTATAGCTTTTCTGAAACTTTTATGTTATTCCACTGCTGTTAATTAATATGTGCTCCAAATTTTTATTCAAATGAGTTAAATACTTTGTGAGCTATAAACTATTTTATAAATTTTATTACTTAAATATGTCGCATAATGAAAAGATTCCACGTTGCTCATGAATTGAGAAAATTGGTTGACATTTTTTTCAATTATTGGAGCTTTGAACCACATAAAAATTGTATAGAAATATATTTTGAATAAATTTAATTAAATGATAAAATATTTTAATCTTTAAAATTTATCATTTTTTCATAGAAAAGTTTTAAACTATATTTATTATTGTTATTAGCATGCATTTAGTTCTATGGAATATTACTTGGATGCTTCTACACATTCTGAGAAAATTTTAATTGAATTTAATCAAAAGAGGCTATTGTGGGACATCTTGAAAAACGTGTAAAAATGAAGTTTTTACAAATAGCATGTTGGGAAGCAATGTGATAACGCGGAGCTCTTTAAATGGCTGTAGAACCTGAAGGAACGAGGGGCCATGCAAATGTTGACTCGCTGTGGACGTCCGAAGTAGGCAAAAAGTCGGTTTTAGCCAAAAACTCACTGCCAATGTCTCTCATGCCTTACTAGAGACAATCCACAAATAATTTGCTGCCTCTTCGATACTTGAAGCATTTGCGGGACAATTTCTAACACAAAGAATGAACAAGTAGTCTTTATTATGCTAATAAGAATAGAAAGACAAATTATTTCGAGTTTTTCGTCTTTGAAAATACGAGATGGGGAAAAAAGGAGTTGTATAAATGTTATCTCGGTAGAAAACTTGGAATAAAGTATATTTCCGCTTAATATTAATTGCAGTTCCTACAAAAGCATCATAAGCTGAGAGCAACTGCTCGTGAAAACGCTTCGCACGAACTTAAATACTTTATTTCCTCAGATGATCACTTCACGCGCATTCGAGTTCAAAATTATTGTGCATTTGCCCATAACACGATAAAAAGCCAACAAGCGGTGACATATGTCCGCTTGAGTAAAGTTCTTCCTGGACATGACTAACGCTTTGACACGTACCAGCGCTGCGCTGGGTACAAAATCGATACATCCCTCTTAATGTGACAAGGCGTATTTAATCACGGACTGAGCTTCAGCAGATTTGTACGCAGTTAATGTAACAATAAGCGTAACAATGATGACAGTTTGTCCATTCATGCCCAAACTATTTACGCAAACCCCGCTGGTTTAATACAATAAATTTACTCATTAATTTGAACAAGATTGATCAAATTCTGAGACAACCGTTACATTAAGCACGTTATAATCAATGTATCAGCTTCCACAGCTATTAGTGGAATATTTCAAAGAATAAACTGATAACACTTTGACATGTGGCCAATCTGAGGGGTAGTGTGAAAAAGTTTGCCTTCGCTAAATATTTAGCAGCTAGCTGACATAATATGGATGTTACAATTGGCCCTAAGAATGACCTGGCCTGCATATCGATATACATCAGAATGCATTAGTCTAATACCTTTTCTCTGATAGAATTCACAGCTATCTATGCAATTACGAAACCATTAAACAAAAGTGTAATTCGCCTTATTTCAGTTGTATATCTATAAAAAAGACTTTCCATTACTTTTCTTAATTTGCCAAAAACAAATATCTGTTTTCTCTCTTTTAAAGGGAATTTCATTCTTAATTTCTGTCGAATGTTACACTATTCCTTAAATACAATACTTAAGCTTACTGTAAATTAAGTTAGAGTGTAATTAATCATAAGTTATAAGAGTGTCATACTTTTAAAATAAAAAATGCATATATAAACGAAAGAGGTTTTTATTTAATTATTTTTATTTTAAAGCACACTTAGGACCTGTTTCATCAACTCACGTTAAAATGCACTAACATGTTGTTTGTTAACCTTGTGTTAATATTTTAACATGTTACGACTCCTGCATTCTACCAAGATTTTCCAGCATAATTTTAGTTAACTGTTGTTAAGATTCCCGAGTATTGCAATTTCGTGGCATAACCGAAATACTTTTGAACGCATACCGATGTACTTTTACTTGCATAAAGTAATAAAGTAATTAAAGAATACGGCTCATGCAAGGAATATGAAAAGGAGCAGAGGCACAAAGGTGTTCTAAGCTCTCTGGTATTTCATCTACAATCCTATGACGATTGTTTTTCACTTTCTGTACCTGTGTATAAATTGCCCTTTTGCGTCAAATTTTCTAAGTCATTACATCTGACAGCCTTTTATATTCTATGAACGAATTAATATATCCGAATATAGAATTTCGACATTTACAGTTGGGTTTACGGCCGACATTTTCGAACTGTTATTGGTTGTTAAACTTTTAACACAAGGGAAAGGTGATGTTAACTTAGCACGAAATTTAACTCGTCGTTAAAGTTAATATTGGTTGAAGAAACAGGATTTTTGTTAATTTCCCTGTTAAAGCAGTCTACCCTCTTATTAACTTTTAACATCTGTTGATGAAACCGGCCCTTAATGTCATTATGTATGGTAGAGAACGTCAATTAAATGACCGCCGCGGTTGCTTTGGATTGTGTTTATATGAATTTTCCAGTTTTCAAAGCCAGCTAAACATAAACCAGGCTCAATTTAGCAAATAGTGCACATAACATTGTTCCTTAGGTCACGAACCGTTTGTGACTTGTTGGCATAAACCCATTATTTAACATAACCTATAAGAAGCAATTCAACGGGGTTAAATGAAATTTATTGGGGAGTAATAAATATCACCAGGACGCGTCATGATGAAGCCTCTGAACCGCTTCTTCAAAAGGTTTGTGAGAGTATGATACGTGGCACCATCTTGTTGTAACCAGATGTTTCTGAGATGCATACCTTACATTTGGGGTCAAAGATAATCGCTTATTACAGCCCGGCATCTTTCTCGATTGACAGTTAGAGCCTCTCCTCGTTCATCTTGTTAAAAATATGGACCAACGACTTCGCCGTAGCAAAATGCACACTAGACGGTAATTTTTGGGGGGATAAAGTAGTCGTTCTTGAATCTCCATTGGATTCTCATTGCAGCAAAAGCGGCAATTTATTTTATTAACGAAACCATTCGTCCATAAAAGGGCCCCGTCGCTTAATATGATTTTTTTCGGTAAATCACCAGTAGCCGAGTAAAAGAATACACGGCGAAATCTACGGTCATTTGACTTCAGTTATGAGTTAAAACAATTTTGTAAGGATGTAACTTCAAGTGCTGATGCAAGTTTTGGCCCATGATAGCTCAAATTTATTTCCGTGGATTTCCGCTTACGCTCACTAACGGTAACTTGTTCATTGGAGCGTTTGCATCGTTCACATATACGTCGCTGTTTGATTTTCAAAAGTATCATTTGCTTCAAATTTTTCGATCAAACATCGAATTATTCTCACCGTATACACGGAATGCTTTGCCAATGGATAACCCATTTTGATAATAAAGTTTGAAAATATCTACGCATTGTTTTTTTTTTTTTTTGAGTAGTGTTTAACGCCCGTTTTTACTACTGAGGCACCACAGGCGGTGGACACTGGTGATACATGAGATGAAATGATAAATTGGGAAAGGATATTTTTTTTTTTTTTTTTTTTTTTTTGAAGGAAGGAAGCGTTCCAGGCCTAAGTTTAGGTACCTCCCCGGCATTTGCCAGTTATGAAGACTGAGGAAAACCTGGAAAAAACCCCAGTCAGGGAGGACGGTCCTGGCGGGATTCGAACCGCAGACCTCCCGCTCACGAGTCCGTGCCTTAACGACCTCGGCCACCCGTGGCGGTACTCTACGCATTGTGGAATAGCGTGACGTTCCATAATTATTTATCAACTGTAACCAAGTGAAAATATATAACTGATATAGCTTCATACACGTGCAGCTATTATATGTTAAAAGTAGGACACTCTTATTAGAAGCCCCGAAAGTTGGGACAATTTCAGACGAACAACTCCTTGAAACGCCGCACTACACCGGCATAGGGTTCGGAGCATTTTAAATGATTAACTAACTACTTGCAATTGCTGCGCAATTCATTGCAACAGCAGACCGTACCAGTGATTGAAACGACACACATCTAGAGAACAGTCGAATAAGCATTCAATCAAATGAAGTATTTCAAACAATCAACATGTCTACAACAATTGTGCAACAAGACTCCATCAATTCATTTTGTTATTTACTCAGATGTACTAATAAAAAAGAAACAAGAAACCTGGAGAGAAATGTGCATATGGTAGACAATTTCTGAAATTTTCCATTGCAAAGACAGAAATTGGAAATTGTGTACATTTATTTACTCAGTTACATTTTTATCAGTTACATGTGTTGCTAAAATTATAGCTTTAAATTATTTAACTTCTGTTGTGCTGTCATAATACATGCGAAACATTCAGTATATGCAACATTATTTATACTGCGATAACTTTCTCCTAGCGGCAGATTATTAATTGCATGCTGTTGTTCGCGAGTGGTAGATTGTGTCGCTGCAAGTAGTTAACCGTCTGAAAGAGCCTAAATAGCAATGGGTCATTGACAAGTTCCTCCGCACTCGGTTGATGTGCATCGCACAGGGGAAAGTTGCTACTCTTATATTTCTGACATTCCTTCCTTCGAAGCCGGTTTGGAGTGTGTGCTTTCTTTGTTGGTTAAATAATCACAAATGTCTTAGGCTATACAGCTGCGGAGCTATTTCTCGAAGACTCGTTGGTTTAAATCAGTCCACTTACTGACTGCCACGGGACATCAGCATTCAGGGTCTTTCTGCCCCGCAATACAAAGAATGTATATTTATGGCACATCGCCCCCGGGTGGCCGAGGGCGTTAAGTAGCGAACTTGTGAGCGGGATTTACAAAACTATTTAAAGTACAGCCTACACCGCATTGTCTCGGGTTCCCGGAACGGCCACGAAACACGGCTGCCACGGTAGAGTTCATTGGCGACATTTACATACATCACTAATATACCGCGATGTGTATTGTTTTATTTAGCATGATTTCTTTGTAAATATTTTGAGAGTTTTATTTAATGTTACAGGTTGCACCCTTGGAAATGCTTTCATTTTTTTTTTTTTTTTTTGCCACGCAAATATGCTCTAAAGCTACAGGTTATGCTTCAAAATTATTTAGTTGAACGTCATTACGTTAATGTCTTAATTGAAATTGTTTTTTTGCAGTAATTATGATATGATAATAATAAATAACAGAACTATTATTTCATAAATTTAATTTGTATAGAACTTTCATGCTGCATAATGTAACGCCTTTACTGATACCTATATTATGTGGTTATTTTATACTATTCTGTTTAAATAATATTTTATGTATATTAATATACTTAATGAATTAGCGCAAAATATCCATTGCCATTCGTAAATTAACATCAAACCATAAAAATACTCCAGAAAAATATTGTTTCACGAAGTGCAAATTATTTCAGTATGAACATTATCAGAAAATAAAATAAATAAATACAAGAATATTTGTATGTATTAGTCAAATATTAAAAAAAAACTTCAATACTTCAAGGATACGTGTATAGCTGTAAACTGTTTTTATAATGCATTATCTCTTAAGGGACAATACTAAATTACTGGCTGTTACGTGTAACATCAAAATGTAATCTAACAAATAAATTCACAAAGCATAATCCCTGTACAAACCTTTTAATTATACGATAATAATTATAGGAACAGTTAACTTTTATAACAGTTAACAATAAAGTTTTAAGGAAATGTATGACCATTTCAATAAGACATGAAAACATAAATACAAAACTGGAACATTGATACGCCCCAGAAGATAGGAGGGTCATTTGGGAAGTTCTTGGAATGACCCACACATTGCAGTAGCAGTTCCGAAGCAGTTTTGTTATCAAAACCCACCAATTTCCATTTGTCCAATAATACGGAAGGTTTGTAATAGCTATATCTGTTTGTTTCGTCCATATGTATATATAAGGGAAAAACTGGCAAATATCTAATATCGTGCGATTATTAGGTAATGATAAAGTAGGGCTAAATGCAATAGAAGTTCATGCAGATAAGGCAAGCACTCTAGCGGACCATTATTTTCAACCGTTTCCAAGTAAACCACGGTGTTTAAACGCGGCCGTGAAAGCTTGGAAGATGCAGCGAACGATCAAAATTCTTTGCAACATTGGAAATGATCGATAAGATGTATGACATGGTTCTAGATGTTCGCCGATTAAAGGTGTTTGAACATTTTGAAGTTCTGGGAATTTTAGTGACCACACATTTCAAATTTTGAGGAAAGAATTGTGCTTGAAAAAATTATAGGCAAGATAGGTTGTGCGACTATTAACTCAGGATCAAAACCGAATCAGAGCGCAAATCCCTCAACAAGTTTGGTCCATTTTCAGAGAGATCCCGCCGAATTTATGCACCGATTTGTGTCAATAATGAAACATGGGTGCAGTACTACCAACCATACAATCTAAACAACGCATCACGATTCTCCATCGCCAAAGAAAGCCAAGTTTCCGAAATTGATCGGGAAGATCATGGTGTCGGTTTTCTGGGATGCCATGAGATCTTCCCACTGAACGATATTTAATTATTTGTGTGTGCTATTTTGTATTGTTCAATAGATTTAGTCAGGACGTTTCGAACACTGAGTTTTCTTCATCATCATGATAGGATCTTGGCCTATTACGCTCTCAGAGATCGCCCTCCCATCTTCTATTGGTACTTGATACAGTAATGCTACTTTGGTGACTTTTTTTCTGGATATGTTCGTATAGTACAAGACAAGCCTTGATGGCCTTTTTTCCTGGAACTGAGGTTACAGCTCTTCAGCTACTTATTTCATGTTGATATAATGCGCGTAAGGAATGCAACAGAATTCGCTCAGGAAAACAACGTTGTCACATCTCTGCAATCTCTTTCAGTATCTTCCCATTGGAGCTTTATGTTAACTTTTGGATGTACTGAAGATAAAAATACGCGACAAAAGGTCAGATTTATGAAAAGGGGTAATTATCTTGTATCAAGACAATACTTGTCCTCAGATATGTGTCGTTGCAATGATGAAAATTAATGAATTGTGGTACGATTTTCTGCCACATCTGCCTTGCCTTATTCACCAGAATTGACCCCATCGGACTTCCATCTATTTTCTAAACTCAGGGAAATTTTTGGAAAGAAATTTTCGTGCGATTAAGAGCTTAAATAATTAGTTTAGGCTATTTTGCTGATCTTGAGGAATCTGATTTTCGTGATGGATCAAAGACTTTGGAGCATCGCTGGGCAAAGTGCATTAGTGTCAAAGGACTCTATGTTGAAAAATAAGAATAATTCTAAAAGCCATGCCGCCAATTTATTCTTCATTCTTAGAACGTTTCAAATGTCTCTCGTAATACACTTGTATTACGCACACATGCAAAATTGTTACCCTTAATGAACTCGCACTTAAACCTTCTTGATCAGTCATTGTTGTTTAACAGCCACAGTCACATTGCAGTGGAAAGTGTGTCAACAAATGCGCTCAACCATCTGTTTGGTTAAGGCTTACTTCACGCTTGCTACTGCAAGCACTGCCCGACAAGTCTGATCATCCCACCGGGTGTTGGCGGATACTCCTGAAAATCGTGACTTCTTAGGCAAATAAGCACTCGCAGACACCTTCGGCGTTTATTAAGTTCATTAAAAAAAAAGTTAGCCATTCCTCTACTTAATAATGCTTGGGTGTTGTCATTTAGTGCCTGTGGATTATACCGCCAGTGGAGGAGCCTACATATGACAACATGAGCAGTTTACGTGTAATTAAGTATCATAAAACGCAATACAATTTAATTTAGATATAAGACAGAGGCACTCATTATCAGCCATTCTTTTATGAATGCATACGAATATATTTATTTATTGTGTGTCGATGACTGAAGAAAAACGTAGTCTAATTTTAATGTAAAAACTTTAATTATTTCCTCCTATCCAACCAAGTTTCGAGTGCACAGTGTTCTCTCTTTCTGAAACAGACACTGCAACAAGGTATCCCTACTGTTACGTACTTTAAAGGTTGAGCAGAAACTGTGAACCATTCTTGTTTTCCATATTGTTAAGAATATCTCTGGGTTTCATAATTAAAAAATAAATCACAAACGAATTGATTTACTTTCACTTTCAAACTCGGTATCTTATAACACTAAGCATGCACTAAAAGAGATTGCAGAGATGTGATAACGTTGTTTTCCTGAGCGAACTCTCTTGCATTCCTGCATTATATCAACATAACATAAATAAGAACCTGAATAGCTGTAACCTCAGTTC
Source organism: Metallyticus violacea (assembly GCA_030762175.1). NCBI lineage: Eukaryota > Metazoa > Arthropoda > Insecta > Mantodea > Metallyticidae > Metallyticus > Metallyticus violacea. Next base: position 50,177,400 of record CM060832.1, on the reverse strand, counting down.
CAGGATAAATAGCCATCAGGGCTTGTTCTCTACTATACGAACATATCCAGAAAAAGTTCATAAAGCCAACCAAGTAGCTTTCCTGTATTAAGCACCAATAGAAGATGGGAGGACGATATCTGAAAGCTTAACGGGCCAAAAGCCGTGGTGAGAATGAAGAAAACTCAGTGTCCAAAACGTCCTAACTAAATTTATTTAACAAACAAAATAGCACACACAAATAATTAAATATCGTACATAGGGCCTTGAGCTAATGTGTATTGCTATTACTAACAAAAGCACCTAGAGAATGAGAAAAACTTTGTTAAAGTTTCACATGTTTAAAACGAGATTTAAAGATCTGTAATTAAAAGTAAATAATTTAGAAATAAATATAGCAAGCTAATTTTATTACTACTGCTAACTGGCATTCCTCTTAACACTGAAACCGTTCTTCTAACCCTTTATGCCTTTGAAAGGCAGCAAATATTGAAGCTGTGGGTATGGAATTCGCTCTCATTCCGGCAGGCTGCCACTTTGTGCCAGTCTGTCTGTCTGTCTGTAAGTCTGTCCTCCTGTCTCTGTGGCAGCTAACAACTAACTTTCCTTTTGCAACTCGCAATACTCAACTTTTGAACTCGATCTGCCGAAAGCGGCTAATCAAATCTGTCGTTTCCCCTTTTAACGCATTGAAGCATTTTAAAGATATCTATTTAAGGCAGCGATTCATCTTTAAAGTTAAGATTGACGCCATAGAGGAATACAAAAGTATAATTTCATCATTCTCAAAACTGGCATCATATAAACTGACACTGTTCGGGTTCAGATTTGTTGGTCCTGGTGGTGTAATGGTTACCGTACTTGCTTCGTAAACCCAAGATTGCGGGTTCAATCCCGGCCAGGTTTACGGCTTTTTTCGGGCGTAAAAATCATAAGTATGGCTTCCTTTGCAAGGGAAGTAAAGCTGTGGGTTCCTTGTTTAAGATTTGCACATGAAAAAACCTCAAGCCTGAAAGAAGAGGCCTTTGAGCAAAATTTATCGGTCTTTTCACTCCCTGAATTGAAAATTGAATGGGACGCTGATGATCTGAGATATTAATGAGCGTCCGTAAATAAAACAAACATCAACAAGGATTCGGATTGAAATTTCCTTACTTTCATTGCAATGTTCACACATGTGTACTCTTTACAGTGAGGGCGCTTTCGTTTCCTTTTCCGCGGTCGCAGGTACTTAAAATTACTCTCTGATCTTGGTGAATGATACCTTTTCTTTTCATAATATTGCAATAAAACCAACTAAATTCTTTTAAGTTTATAATTACTAACTTTGGAAAAAATGTGATAAAAGTTAGGTAAGAAATTACTCTCTAGAGGCTTTTGAATAATTTCTGCTACTTATATGCTTCATGTTCACAAATGGAGAGGTGTTCTAGCTCGAAAATATTCAACCTGGGGTGCGCGTACTTTTGATGGTATACGAAAACTTCTTAGGGAGCACCTAACATTTGAACTGCATGTTTCTGAGAGATAATGAAAATGATTTCTTTGTATTGACTTTTATTGCCTTCTTTACTGTACAGTGCTCTTTGTGCTAGTCATGTTCCTTTAATAACAAATAATATTATAACTGTATGTTTTAAACGCCGACTACAATAACATTGTTTGAAAGTGTATATCACTAACTGATTTATCTCTTTTATTAGTACGTGGAGACTGTTGTTGTTATTTCGGTTTCTTACTTAAAGTCCCACATCTAATTTTTTTATATTTGCTAAATTTTTAAACTTATTTTGAAATACGGATAAATTTATTATAAGGGGGAACCTAAAATGAATAACAAAATGAAATTTGAAACATTATCTGTTCATCTAGTAACAAGAACTATTTTTCCAGACGTATATATTCAAAACATTTAACGATCTCAAATCTTCAACTATAAGGGTTCGACAAAAATATTTTATAAGTCTGAGAGAAAATAAAGTGGCTTCATAAGAAAGATGTACTTTATACTGACTGCATTAATAAAGAGAATATTGAAGTTTACCCCACTGTGTCTAAATATAGTAGAGAAAATGAAATTGGAATTTCTGGTGACTTTTGAAAATAATCAAATGCCATATAAAACACTTCATGTTACAGTTTTTAAATGGGTTCAGTAAATTGTTAAAGAAGATAATACTCCAGATTGATTTATAAATCCGTTTTCAACCCCTGCCATAAATTCTTTTTATCATCTCGTAAAATTTAAAAAATATCTGCTTGAAATATTCGTTGATACTTTACTGATTATAAAATTAAAACCACTTGTCCATTGTCGACTTCTGATATAAAGAGTATATGGAGCTTAGTGATACTGCCATTATACACCTTCTGCCATTCTTCTCTACTTATTTATGTGAGCAACAATTGAAACTTGAATCACCACTGACACTCGCACTCATGAAAATTCAGTTAGGAATTGAGGGGCTAATATGGAGATATCTCATTAATAGAGGTAAAAAAGAAGAAGAAGAAGAAAAAAGAAAACATTAACTTCATAATAATTAGAAGATAATTTTCTATGATATCTGTAATGTAGCTCATTCATATTTAATTACACGATTCTCCTTATTACATTTTAAAACTGCGTTGGTTAATAGCGATACATTTTAAAATTTATTTTATATATAGTTAAGTATAATTTGAATTAAGCATAATTGTGGGAGCACACGTTTGAATAGAAAAGTGTCTGTATGGTTACTGGAGGAAAAGGTTGAACATCACTGCTCTGCGACATTGTTGTTAAATTCGGAAGAATGATATAGTACCTTGGATGATAATTTTTTGCATCATGTATAAGTCAGGAAGCTCTGCCCTCAATTCCCCACACATTATGTGTATCAATTCTTATGATTTCACCATATCCGTAACAAATAATAACACTTTTGTATATTTCTGTAAGATGGTCAGACCATACTTTTTGCTTTGTTGAACAGCTCGCATATTGTCTGCATTTAACGATTCCCATATTGGATCTTCTACATTCCAACTCACCAACAACCACATTGGCAACATGACGCCCTACGGACTCATTGGTTTCGTTGGTTGAAATCCAAACGTTCTCATTTTGAAATTAATTTCTCACTTCACTTACATGTTTGCCTTCTACACGTTGTGCGCAATGTTAAACAGTCTGGGACGTGTCTGTATTGCAGTTGCAGTTGCAATAACAGCTTCGCACATTCTTAAAAATACAGGCGGCTTATGTTTCAACTCAAAAGTTCTATTACAAGTGAATAAAGCTAGTAATTATATTTGTTTCCTAATATTACACTTTAGTTCCTCCCAATTATACCAGTAAAATTACAGAAAATATCATTACCAACAACCAGAAGTACATCTACCTTTTACTGAGAGACATGCTTCAATAATATATCAATTTTATTGTTTTGCGCTTTGGCATTGTGAAAGAAACAGACAGACACTTTGTTCCAAGTTACGACACATTTTATAATTGTATTCTTTATATATACTATTATACTATAATACTATCATAAAATGACGACTTCGTACTCTTTTCATAAAGCTATCTCTCGAGCATATTTATTGTCCAAAAGTACATAATTTCATATCTGTACGCTTCGCTCTCTCATATATATATATATATATATATATATATATATATATATATATATATATATATATATATATCTCCCTGTAAATAAATAAATAAATATCTATATAAGAAAGAAATTGGAAATTGTTCAAATAAAGCTATAAAGAGTATATGACTAAGCTAAAGTAAGAAATTCAGATATCATCTGGAATTGAGAATGTATCTACTTTAAAGATTCGCTTTCTTTTTTCTTCCACCTTGTAGAACTCCATTGAATTCCTTATTGCAATGCATCCTTATGTATAAAACTGTAAATGTACGAAAACGACATCTCTTAACATTTATAATTTCAGTTTTATGTTCAATGTTTATCTACTAGGCGTAATATTGAGGTAATGATCAACGTTAACCTTGAAGACATAAACAAATTGCAATAGACTGTTCAATTATTATTTATGACACCAAATGTTTATATTTGTTCCGGGCCGAGAACTGGTGCAATTAATACATCATTAAAATGCTACTGAAAACTTAAAATATTACTTGCACAGGAATCATTGATGTAGGCAAGAATATGAATAGAAATCGAGACAGGAGCTGAGAGTGAACGCTAGAGTCCTTAATCTGGTCCTGCGTGCCAAGTTATAATGAAATTATGATTAGTCGTAAATGACATGTATCCATTTAAACTTTAAAGTACTGTGTCTAACGTTCAAACGTAGCCTTAAAAATGTTTGCAAACATGTAGTCAGATGCTCCTCGAATGCGTTTTTTTCAATTCCTGAAAATCTGTTATCTTATGAATTGATAAATCTGCAAGAAAATATGTTAAGGGCGTCAAATCCGATGAACATGATGACCATATTTGAGGTGAGCCTCTGCCTATCCATCTGTTGGTAATTTGTCGGTTGAGGGGGTACCCCATCTTTTTGAAAGATAACAGAAACTGCAATACGATCCCTCCTTTTGCACCTCTACATTGTCAAACTGAGCAGTCGAGCACTGGTGATGGCCATTCGTTCCTCTATAAACAGCATTCTGTAGTATTAGTCTTAAAAATAAAATATCAATATTTTCAGTACTTTATTATGAATTTATGACACAGTGATTTGAAATCGATTATGATCATGTTGGAATAAAGCGCTGGTACCTTATCTGCATATATATATTTCATTTTACAACAAAACATTATTGCATGCAAATAGATCGAAAATATATCGCCCTGAATACTTAAGATAGAAAAGGATATACAGAGTGTCCATAAAGTTACTATTTTCCAGCTTATGTGGTTTAATGCCATTGTCTGAAGAGGAACCAAGCGTGTCACTTCACAGTGCCTCCGAGAGACTCCCAATTCCCAGAGCAACTATCCATAAGATTTTGAACTTCATGAAAGAGAATATCCAACACGAGTAGCTATCGAAGATGAACTTTTGATGGAGCATGTTCTCTTTAGTGAGGAGACTTTCTACAATTGTGGAAAAGTCAACCGACACAACTGTCGCATCTGAGCCACCAAAAAACCACAGGAACTCGTGACATGGGAGAGGAATTCACCAAAGGGTAATGTGTGGCTTGGAGTGACAAAGTCACAAGTGTATCCACCTTTTTTCTTTGGGGAAAACACAATAACTGTTTACCTTGATATTCTTGAACGACTTATAGAGCCACAGCTGATTCAAGATGGTAATATCATTCATGATGTCGTTCCAGCAGGATGATGCACCCTGTCACTATGCAAACACCGTGCAGGTTTACCTCAACAATTGGTTTCCATATCGCTGGGTTGGGTAGGGTGGTAACAACCCCTGTTCTCCGAGGTCACCGGATTTAACTCAGATTTTTTTTTTTTATCTGGGGCTTTGTTAAATCAAAAGTCTACCGAAACAAAACCAATGATTTGGTAGTGTTGAAAGACTGCATTCGTCAAGCAGTTGCACAAATCTTTCCAAGGATGTTGAAAAATGTTTCCCGTGAAACAGCTGTGCGATTTGAGCTTTACTGAGATACACACCGATGGTGCTCATATGGAAACTCGTTAATTGAGGTTTGGTACTGTTTATGACCACGAAGAGTAAGTAGTTGCTTTAGTTTTACTACAAAAAATCTCTTTAGTATTTTGTTCAGTTTTCCGTTCTCTAATCGAAAATAGATGATGACTTAAATTGACACCCTAAATATGCATACATTCACACATCCGTGTAAAATTTATAAATAAAATGTTATTGATCGTAGAACAGAAACAACAAAATTAATACAATATTTCAGATATTGCATCCTTCTGAGCGTGTTATGTGCCTAATTTCGATGTTTCTGGTTCATTAATATATGACGTGTTTTATGAAAAGATTATCTCATATATAATTTCATCTAGAAGTGCATCTGATACTCGAGTGCTTTAACCACTATTAATCATTTATTTTTAAATTGTCTGAACCTCAGCATGGCAAAGATTATTAGCATGTAAAACATTTTAATTTTGTTCAAAAGTCAGAACTAACCTTATCACTCATTATTATTGAGTTATCTTTTTATAAATCCACCATAGTTTTTTCCCTTTTCATCTTCTCAGTAAGCTGTGATCTTAAGCTGTTCAAAACGCTATACCTGAAATAATTAATAAATTCTCGTCTTTGGATATATTTAAATTGGCTTTGATCTGGAGGTTAGTACTAAACTGCTGTTTAGTTTACTTTGTTAGGTAATTACTTCGAATTCTTCGAAACGCCAACGAAAGATATATATTCATAACCATTCGGTGCTCGTTCTGTTTCTTGCCTTATTTTATTTTCATCTTAAGAAGGGGAAAGGGGGAGCCTGTGAAGACGAAAGTAAAGTAGAAAGAGGGTATAGAGATAAAAGAAAACACACTAGACAGAAATGAAATCAGGAGAAACCTTTCCGGGAAAGCATAGGTAACAAAAAGTCATCACTAATGCTTCAAGTTGGCTTTCATTTGTCGTCGGGCAGAGCACTGTAGAAAGAGCACTAAGAAAACTACTCTCTTTTCTAGAAACTCCTTTCAAAGAATTACATTAAATTGCGCTTTGTTAAACACAGGAACTTAAGAAAACGAAGCTCGCTATTTATTTATGTATTTAGGAATGGCAAGAATCACTTATCCAAACCACAAAGAGCTATGTTTGTTCGTTTACTGGAAATATTACAGTTGAATCATACATTTGCTTATTTATACTCGTATTTTATCAATATTCCGCGTAACCAAGTTCAATATTGTTCATTTTATAGCAAAATGTTTTAAAATCGGGTGGATATATCGTACTTAAAAAGGCACAACTGCAAACATTTCTTAAATTTAAATAAATGTGCTCATATTACAGAAAACAATCTGTAATATGTCACAGGTGGTGGTTAATAATAATAGGCAAGATGTAATTGTACACATATTTATGATGACTTTGTAGTCCTAAAGGAACTTGCTCTTATATGGACACAGTTTCTTTACAGCAGTCTTCCATAAAGTGTGCATGATAATTTTTTTAATGTTAATATTACTCTAAGAATGACTTTTATTGATATATTTACAATGTCAGGTATCTCTCATTTCATGACAGTAGCACAATTGACCATTTTACCTGAGCGTTTACTTTGACGACATTTTCTTATTTCATACACATCTAATTGGTTTATTAAGCTTTGTATTGCTATTTACAATACAAGATGTATAAACAATTATCAACACTTAAGAACGCGCCAGTAGCACATATAAAGAACGAAGCAATAATTTTTATTTATTTATTTGTTTATTTTTGCTTTTGTACTGTTAATATAAGTATTACCACTTTTTTATAATGCTTAACGCTGATTTTACTGCTGAGGTATCACAGGTGATGATAATTGATATGAAATGAGAAATTGGGAGATAATATTTTTAAAGCAAGGAAGCGTTCCAGGTCTAAGTTTAAAGTAACTATCCTTCAGGTGTCTATTGAGATCTGAGGAAAATCTGAGAAAACCTCTGTTAGGGAGAACGTACTGGTGGGAATCGAACCCCAGACCACCCGCTCATGAGGCAGGCCAATAACGATCTTGGTCACCGTTTTCGATGTCTTGCAAAATGGAAATGCAATAAATGTTATGGTTTTTTCTTTATTATTATTATTATTATTATTATTATTAGTAGTAGTAGTAGTAGTAGTAGTAGTAGTAGTATATCCTTATTTTATTATTATTATTATTATTATTATTATAAACATTATTATTCTTGTTAATGTTATTATATGGATAAAACTTGGGAACCTGAAGAAAGCAGTTTAGATAAACATTTAGATAATTCTCGTACTCGAGGTTGGCACCCAAATCACATCCAACAAAATGCTAAAACTGAAGTTTTAAGTAATAGCACAAGATTTATTGTAATATTATTTCCTGAACTAATCAATGAGCATACAAATAATTTTCCAAATTAAATAACGAACAAGTGTCCTTTTATTTATTGTGGTTCTTGTACATTCAGTGCTACGGACGAGTAAAAATAATTAAAATATTGTATATGGCTTTAGCTTTTTGGGTTATGTTTATTTATATAAGTTACACACATATTGTGTTATAATGTAAATGAATTATTTTAGTTAATGGGAAGAAGCCTGTATCATATTTAAGAAGCAGGATGAGCAATTTCAACCTTACATAATCATTCCTATCGAAGAACATTTATCATATTTTTGAGAAAGTCTTGAAAACTTTGTATAAAATTGATTTTGCTTATTCACAAAACACCCACATCCAGAACTAATGCCATTTCTTTCTCATCCACCTGCTTATTACTGAAGCTTCTTTGTTGATTAAAATTTGTTGAAGGATGAAATTATAATTTACAATAGTTGGAAAACTTCCATATTTTGGACACAATACTTTGAGTTTGATAAAAATAACCACAATAACCAATACTTCATTTGTGATTATTGCTATGAGTTTTCATGAATGAAACTTGATAGTATATAATGTGCCTTGAATCCCTTGAAAAGATCCCACCCTTCAGTTCTTCCTTTCAAGAAAGTAGTCCTCAGCATAAAAAGTCATGGGTATCATAGCTGTAGTACGTGTTAAAGAACTTTTTTATTTCTCACTAAATTTTCAAATAAAGAATCTAAAATGTCTTGATAAACTCGCCATTTCCAACAAATTGCATTTTTATTTCTATTTAATGATATATTTTATAAGTGTTTACTCTTTTTGTAATGTCATTGGGTTCTATGAACAAAAATACTTGACCGATTTTGGTTTCGGAAAACTACTCCACTTAAGTGTACGAAACTTCACTCGAAATTGATTGAGAGAGTGTGCGCTGTGATTCTTGTTAAGAGTTTCCCGTTAACAGCTGTCTACTAAAGCAAGAGTGTACGTACAACTTATGGTCGATTATTAAATTATGTTCTACTAAGAGCAAGATAGTTTCGGAACAATCCTGCTGCTGGGAGAGCTTGTATGTTGGATGAAGTGTACTTCACACTGCCCGCTGTCAGTCACAGTTCGCAGTAATTAAGCACGATAGACGGAAAATGATACTGCGTCCTATCGATTGGTCCTGATCAACTTGTAATAATTTCATATTAACGAATAGGAACTCTGTTATAAAATAAATTATGTAAGGCTTTTGAAGGAACTGCAATGTTACAACCGGACAAACCTTTTGATAAAAACCCATAACTGGTAGTCAATACACTCTTCACATTTTATATAAATGAGACCTCTCGAAAGTATATAAGGACAATTTATTATGAGAAAAGCGACTTTAGTTATCACAAATAAGGTCAACATACCCAATGTGAGTCCCTCCTGGTGGTCTAATGGTAGCCACACTTGCCTTCTAAACTCAAGATCGCGGGTTCAATTCCTGCTAGGATCGATGGATTTTTTCGGGCGTAAAAATTCTACTTATGACATTCTTTGGAAGGGAAGTAAAGCCGTGAGTCCCGTGTCGTACATTTACGGCACGAAAAAGAACCTCAAGCCTGAAAGAAGAGGCCTCTGAGCAAAATTTGTCGGTCATTTCACGTTCCGATTTGAATGGGACGCTGATGAGCTAAAATGTTAAAGAGCGTCCGTAAATAAACCAGATCAACAACAATACTCATTGGGCAGGGGCACATTTTATTCCTCAGGCCACAAAATAAAAAATGGTTATAGCACTTAAAAAGTTGAATTGACAAATTAAATGCAAATATCAAAATATAAAACTTTTCAGAGTCACCACCTTACATAAGTGGGTGTATTGAAAAGAGAGCGTGCGAAATATTTTGTCAATATAAGTGTTTTAATATCTGTTCAAGCTTTATATTGTTATTTAAATGTGGCAAACTGAGTCAAGAATCAAATGAAAAGTGTAAATACATATATCTAGTGACACTATGAGACTGTTCTTTCGTACAAATTACACGTTGAAAGGAATCAGTCATACTGTTTTAGAAACCAACCATACTCGCAAGTAGAGCGATCTTGATCATGCTAAAATTTAAAAAGTATCGCAAATCCATGGTCTTGTTCCTACTGAGTCGCTTATTGTCACTGAAATGATGTTAGATTTGTTTAATTTATAAATTTAATGCCAACTTACTAACTCTATTTTATTATTTTATGTCTGGATAAGAATTAAATAACAAAGATGGACACCTTACACTCTTCAGCGTGTAGGCAGATCTTTCCTATAAGAGCAAAATTCAAAGGAGATAAGGTTTTTTCAATTTTTTTACACAAGAATATCCTGAGTTTTATACAAATATTCAATAATCCATATGACGAAATTTTATAATTGTAATAATGATGAAAATTATATCTACAGTTAGATTTTTAATTTTTCGTTTTATGAAAATATATACATTTAATACATTTTAATAATTTATAGACAATTATGATTTCAGGGATTTAATCATAAAAAGGCTGTATTTAATGGCAAAAAGTATAATTTCTTGAAAAAAATATTAGAGTAGATAAGAGACATGTAACTTGTTCAACTTAAAATAATCTTTTTGTACATATTTATTTAAATGTCAATGTAATTTATACCATGTATTTTAGTGATAATAAAAGTAACAAGTTCCAAAAGTACAGAACAATTCTAATTTTTAAAACTTATTAAACTGAATTAATATTTAAGTGACTTTCCTGAAAATTTTAAAAAGTTACACATGCATCTTTTTGCCATATAACCAAAGATTTGGCTTACAAAAATACGCAATAATCTCACAAACCCAAAATATAATGAGAATGACTACAGAAAAAACTGTCACGGAATATGACACACATGAAACAATAGCAGTATTACTCCTGAATATTGAGCAACACAAACATGGGAGAAATTGTAATAATTATATTAAATAACTTTGGAAAAAAAATCCAAATTATTCGTTTGCCTATTTACCATTACCAGCACAGCCCAAATGGCAAAAATAAATGCCGAAGTTACGAAACTAAACACTTTCCTGCTTACGGATGTAGAACGAACCAGGCATGAAATGTTGGTTTCGGCTAGCACTGTTGCTCATGCTGGAACTTGCCCAAGAAGATTCTCATTAAGAAGTTTTTCCTGTTCCTCTCGACACGACAGCCCAGTGCGAGCGTAGGCATACCGCAGTCTCGTGTGACATGTATTTGAACTGTGTAACCGATAACTGAGTATCAACTTAAAAACTGCTGTCTAACTGATGTATCAGAACTATATGACCGCGTCCAAACTAGAACTTGTTATCTGCATCTGAGAGATGAGAACAACGTCTGAAACTTAAGATTGCCTGTATCTCGCTGCATATTACACTTCAAACTGTGTAATGCGTACTGAGAACAGGGGGATTGCTCATCTCTAGCCGCGTGTAGATCTTATAACTGCGTGCCTCAGTTTCTGTTTCTGCGAACTGCTTAACTCGAGTCGAATCGACTGTCCCAGTCGAACAAACACTCTCCCTTATATGTATATTAAATTAAAATCAGTAATCGATGATTTTAACGATGCCACGGGTCACACAGGCACGTGCAATCTTTGCGCCTATCTTTAAAGGTTCAAACATACATTTTCCATTGGCTGGTTTAAGTTCAGCTGCCACGCGTGCAATTCGCTATTTTTTTATAGTTTAAAACATTTTGTTAGCTTTGGCAAGTTTAACGGGCTAACAGTGCGACGCCTGTAGGAGTCAAAGCCCCAAACTAGTTTAAAAACCCTTGAGCTTATTAACCTTGCAATGGTAGTCCTTTAAAAAAAAAAAAAAAAAAAAGGAGGGGGGCTTTACACTTGTGCCTCGGGTTTCTTCCCATTGTGTCGCTTTAGGACCATTTTGCCTATTCAAACTTCCGCAACGAAATAACATCAAAGGCTTTCTGTTTTGTACAATTTTTACTTTGGAGTTAAAACTTTGACACGCATATATACACAATATTTATACTCCTAATTCCAATGCCAAAAGACGATGAATGGGCTACATATACATTATAATTACATTTCAGTGGCGGTACATACTTCTGCAATACTATACTGCCCTTCTCACACATTGCTACTTTCATTGTCATTTATCCGATAAGGGTGGCCGTAGTCGCTAAGAAATGGACTGACTCCAGAACGGAAGGTGTGCTGATAGAAATCCATCAGGAACGCCTTCCTTAATTGATATTTTTTCTGGATTCTCAGGTGGTAAATGGCAGGGAGTATGTTAAATTTTGTCCTGAAACTCTTCCCTCCCAAAATTCCTCACAAAATGTGTCATATATCATTAGCGTCCATGTCCACGTAAAAAGGACCTTAAATGATATAAAAATGTCTGTGAATGCTTCTCTTGGTTACATATTCTGTCCATTACACCACCTATTACACTTGCATTGACAAAAAAGCTATGTTAATATTATGATTGCCATGATCCTTCTAGCTTTTTGTCGTACTTTTTAAAAAACGAAGACGCATATTCTCCGTAATTTGGCCTCCAATTACCAACTTGAAGTAGACGTCATAACGTTTCTTGTGCTGTAAAAGGCTTCTTAATGGAAACGCTAAATTACTCGCACTTTGAAAATTGGCAGTTATTTTATCGAGCAATTCTCCTCGCTACTCCAAGAATTGCGCTGAAAGCAATGTAGACAAATACTCGAACATTCAAACTCAAATAAAAGAAAAAAAGTCGCAACAACAATAAACGCTGACAGCGTGCTTCGACAAATTTAGGGTTCTAATGGTAACAGACTGCAGGGAATGGTGTCTTGCAAGTGGATCCCATCTATCTCTTCAAGAAATCGGAGCACCAGAGAGAAAAGAAAGAATTAACCTGGAAATAAAAACAGGTTACAAAACAATTTCCTATCATGTTTACTTCAAGAAAACTACATAAATAACATTGTTCATATTGAGATAAATTACTCACCGTTATCAATTTCTCTTTATCATGTTCTATCCCACCACCATGGGTGACCGAGGTCGTTAAGGCACGGACTCGTAAGCGGAAGGTCTGGGTTTCGAATCCCGCCAAGATCGTCCTCCCTGACTGAGGTTTTTTCCAGGTTTTCCTCAGTCCTTATAAATGACAAATGCCGGGGAGGTGCCCTAAAGTTAGGTCTGGAACGTTTCCTTCCTTAAAAAAAAAATCCTTTCCCAATATATAATTTCATCTCAGGTATCATAAGTGTCCTCGCCTGTGTTACAGTAGAAACGGGCGTTAAACACTATTAAAAAAATACTCTATCCCGAATTGGCACGGAGTGAAATGCTTTTCTTGCCACCTGAATGAAAAGCGTCGAAGCACGCTTATTTTTAATATAAAATTATCATGGAAAATAATGTTATTGTCTCCCTCTCAAATATTTGAGCATATGAAAGTTTTAGCTAAATCTATTTGGGTAAGTTTTAAATGCAAGGTTTTATGTAGTTAGGTCATCCCTCTCCAAACTTCATATTAACTACAAATATTTCATCGATAAACAGGAGCAATTTTATTCAAATTTTAGTACCTTCTTGAACATATTAAATCTCGAACTTGGGCGTCGGCTTGATTACTTTTCTTTTTAAAGGAAAGCTGCGCCAAAGTCAATTGATGACAATTATTCGAGAATATTTCTGAAGCGAATTCGAGTTATATGTATGAAAAAGCGTATTTCATGCTTACGGGAAATTAAAATGGCAGTTGTCTGCAGAGAACGTGGACTTATATATGGTATTCATCTGAAGTGCTACAGGCTAATATATCTTAAATCGACACAAAAAAGACTTTATTCGAGCTTTTCGAAGGAGCATATGGCAATCCGAGAAGTAAGCAAATAGAACGGTGTTTTAATTATTGTGATTGTCCTAATAAAGTTAAGCAAGTTTTGTTTAAACGTTTGTTCTAAAATCAACTTTTGAGAAGTTATATGGCGCTTTGAAAGGCACATCTAGTTGAAGATAAATAATAAGAACAACCTGTTACTTTTCAGAATTTTATTAATTTTCAAAACAGCCCCCAATAGCATGTAAACACTCGTGGTTCTTTTCGGAGGCTTTCGATCGCCACGGGTGGCCGAGGTCGTTAAGTCTCGGACTCGTGAGCGGGAGGTCTGGGTTCGAATACCGCCAGGACCGTCCTTCCTGACTGAGGTTTTTCTCAGTCCTCATAAATGGCAAATGCCGGGGAGGTACCCTAAACTTAGGCCTGGAACGATTCCTTCCTTAAAAATAAATCCTTTCCCAATGTATCATTTCATGTCATGTATCATCGTTGTCCATCGCCTGTGGTGCCTTTGTAGCAAAAACGGGCGTTAAACACTATTTATTCATTCATTCATTCATTCATTCGGAGGCTTTGAAAGTGTTAATGCACATGTTTCACATATTAGTTTCTTCGTGTTCCCTGTATTTGAGTGTTGTAAATATGTCTCTTTGTTTTACGAATACCCATAAATAGTAATCCAGTTATGCCATGTCAAGTGAGAAATGTGTCCATGAAGCACGTGTTAGGATATCCAGTTCATATATCTCAAAATTTAAGTAGTAGCAATGGGTGTATATTTATTTCATTTGTACTAATACAATTATATTTCAATGGCCTAACGTTCCGGATAGTATTCAAGTTTTATAATATAATATATAAGTTTAATTTATTACAAGATTATATATTCCATAATTAGCTATAAAACACATATATTTAATAATAAAATAAAAATTCAAATGAATAAAACAAGAAAAGTAAAATTAGCAATGACACACCCAGAGCTGCATTCACTCATTATGTTTATCCATACCGATTAGGTTTTCAAATCTCAACTATCTCACTTTCGTCAGAAATTTTCCTAATATCTCCTCACCTTCCTTGCCTGCCAGCACAGTTCAGCACAACCATCTCCCTTTGTTCGATTCCGTAAAAACAAACGAATGCAGATTCTATAAAGGAGGATTTGTAAAATTGCTTAGAGATATTTTGCTAATAATGTTATAATTAAATTTTAAAGAGAGTGTGTCTTTTAAGCAGTAGTTCTGGTGGAGGAGTATTACTTTTCAACAGAGTACAATGGGAAAGCGCTTACACATGTTTTGATCATAAACTCCCAGATCTCTGCTCTACTCGACATATATGCGCTTTCGATCCCACGGCATAAATGCTTGATGAGTGGAGTGAATTCTTAATGATGGCTTAACCATGCTGTGGAATACGAGGGGTTTTATGCAATGGCTACTGGGCAGACATTTGGGAATATGTTGCAGTAATCCTCAAGTGAAAGCTCTTCGCTTTATTGTGGGGGAACATGCAAGCTTGGTCTCGCTTAGGCTCTGTCCCTAATACTTCACGTTTATTTTCCTGGTTAACAGTTGAGTTGAGCTCTTCTCACTGTTGCAGTCCTCAGAAACTCCAAAATCATGGAGGTATGTGCAAACTTGCAAGTTAATAGCTAATACTATATGGTGAGTAATTTTAAACATACCCTTTAAACCAATTTTAAATACTAAATTACAAATGGAAATTCTTTTTCTTTCTTCCTTTCTTTTAAATTCCATTATTAAAATAACATTTTTTAAAGTTTTAATCTGCGATTTTAAGCAGTTTACAAATATAATTAAACATATCAACACAGATTCAAGAATGTGGAACCGAAACAGGTGGCCTAGGCCGCTAAGGCACGAATTCCTGAACGGTTGAATATTACCACATCTGTCCCACTGATGGGTTTTTCCCTAATTATCATGAGAGGTACTCTAAACTTATACCTGAAAAACTTTCTTCATAAAATTCCTTTATTAGTTTGTTATTTTATGCATCATCAGTAGATGGAACATTCTTAAAGTATAGCGGATAGTGTGACTTCTCTTGGTGCATTAATGACATCGAGTAAAATAGGGTAGGTATTATATTTTCACTCAGAATAACCTGGTCAGAGCTATATGCTCTACTTTGTTAGCCATGCATGGTTACCACAACCTGATCATTGTTCTATGAACAACAGCAGCGCGGATCGGTCAGTGGCTATGGAAGGGACGGGAATATGCCCACATGGTCAGTGCTGGAAGAATGGAAGGAATATTTGGAAGGGATATTCCCTAATCTTCACCCACGTATTCTTAGTGAATATTCATATTAGGTAGGTGTGTAGAATCATACATGCGCTCCCTGTGCCAAAGTTATTCATTTAAAACAATTTAAAACTTTATTGTGATGTTATTCAGACATTGAAAAAGTTGAATTTTTATAAAGATATAATTTTTTTCCATTAACAAACTGTGTAACAGTATTTATTTTTAGTATTTGAACTTTAATGAAATATTTTATAGAGTACCTATCTCCAGATTTTGTTTCAGCAAATGCTTAGATTGGAAATTTGATGGATCAAAACCAATGAACTTAAGATTTCATAGTTTCTAGTCTTCCAGGAAATAAGGTATTTCTAATTTTAGCGTGAATGCCCTGTGAGTAAATAATTTTTTGAAGTGACACATGTAATATTAAAAAACAACTGTATATAAAGAGTGGTCTGAACCTAAGCCCTTCAACCAAAAGAAAATTACACATCTCTGTTAAAATGATTTTTCCAGTTCGTGTAATGGATACGGATTGTTTTATCACTGAGCAGGCTCAACTTCATTTCAAATACAAGTTTCCCATTCATGCTAAAGGAGTGGGGGAAGAATTTATTAGAAGGGAAATAGAAAACATTGCTGTATCATCATTAAAGCACTGTAAATGTATACAGTAACTATGCCAGTAACTATCGAAATTATGTGCGGCCATATTACATAGATGAATATAGGCAGAAGAGAGAATTATATTCATTTGTGGATTCAGCGGTTCCAGATAGGAGAAGATAGGCTCACAACTCGGCGCAAATCTTGAAGACTAAAAAAGAACTCCAGATATGGGTGCTGCTATAGTTCACCACCAGAATTCGATCCTGCCCTCTACGTCATTTGTGAAACACATGAGTTTACAGTTAGTGCATTTAACGGTGAGTGAAGTACAAAAACACTCCGTCAAAGTAGAATATCAAGCTATTTTTGTCATATCGAAAGAATTCTTACACACCGTAATAGAGGCCGACTAAGATAGCGTTTGTCTGATGAAGAAATTAGCTTACACTTTGGCGCACTGATACATTTCGCAAGGTTTTGGAGCTGTAGTGGCTGGAGGAAGACTAGAGAAGTATCGTTTTCTGGGACGAGATGCCTGCAGCCGGTATGAAAACAGCATGTTACGGAGTATCCTGTCAAAGTTATGGAAATACTCAGTTACTTCCAATTTACAGCGTTCACACTTCCAGGGCGACATTTTTTCACTTCCGTGACTCGGATCTAAACCCCATTGAGAATAGCTAGGCGCATATGCACACCTTGGAGTCTCTTGTAACTTCTTTTGCATATACATTTTATGGTGGTGTAGTGGTTACCATACTTGTCTCCTAAACCTAAGATCGCGGGTTGGAACCCGAGCAGGACCGATGGATTTTTTCGGGGGTAAAAATCCTAATTATGGCTTCCTTCGGAAGGGAAGTAAAGCCGTGGGTCCCGTGTCGTACATTTGCGGCACGAAAAAGAACCTCAAGCCTGAAAGAGAGGCCTCTGAGCAAAATTTGTCGGCCGTTTCACGCCCCGAGTTGAATAGGACGCTGATAACCTGAGATGTTAAATAGCGTCCATAAATAAATCAATCAAAAAAAAAATTCTCTTCTCCAATCTTCAATTCTTTCACATTCCACTAAACTGTGATATGCGTTATCCATGTTCTTATCACTGTATGTTTCATAACCTCCCTACTTACTCCTTTTTATTACCATTTAAAATATTAAAGGACATTTTATGTCAGAACTTTCCATCATTGCTTCTTTTTTGCTCTCTAGCCTTAATTTCTCATATTGTTCCACATTCCCATGATATCTCGCTAAAGCTTTTGTACCCCCCCCCGGACGGACAGAAAGAATGGTTTGATTGATAATTTTTCTCTTTTTTGTTATGCTGATGAGATTTAGAAGTCGGTAATATAAACTTATCTCAGTTTGAAGTTTTAAACGTCCAATGTTACAGCAAGCCATGTATACGATTACTCCAAGTCAGGTGAGAATACCCACAATTTTGTGAGAACAGCGGCACGGCCCTCCTCCTCAATATTTGTATTTAATTACTTGGTTGTGCTCACTCAGCTAGCAAAAGGATGTTTATTGTGGAGCAGTTTATACGTTCATATGGAATTGGTTGAAATGAAGGCCTGAGTCTGAAGGAAGCAAGTGCCGAGTTTATAGAGGTTTACCATCTAAGTGGATAATATAAAGCAAATTCATACGTACAGGAACAATTATTTGATCTGCCACACACAATGTTAATATGACAATTGAATGAAACGATTTTAAACTCGCCCTGGGAAAGTCAGAACTGTATCGTAAAAGAACTTGGTATGAAAATTAATCTGGTGTGAAAATTATTGTGAGAATTCAGTTTATTGACCTTAATTTAAGCTGCTTGTCTGCACTGAAAAAACAATCTAATTAGATGTTATTTGATAAACTATGTTTGCAGCAATTTTTAGAATATACCACAGGCAGGGCCGTTCTAAAACTGACTAGAAAAAAATTATATGGGATATTTTTAAATGAGATATGATGGGAATGGATTTTTCTTCATGTGAACCATTGCGCTGCCCATATCTATTGGTGTTTCACAGACAATGTTATAGAATAAAAATCTCTGAAGTAATGTTTGTTCTCCTGTACGTAATTCAAAATTGCTGAGAGGACATAGCACCCTGAGAGTAGTCCTTTCCTGGAATTATACTTTTATTGCAAAGCTTTGTTAGTTGGTTGTAAGAAAGCCAATTTTAGAATGATTAGCGATTTTGTGATTAGGTCAGGAATTCAGATGCCTACACTGAAAATACTTCATACAATTTGTTCTAGTCAATAAAGTTTAGAAGAAATATCATTAAAGCATAAACATCTCCAGAAATGAAATTGAAAGCATGTCCCAGACTTTCTCCTTTAAGGCGTGCTTTTGAAAAACCGTTTTGATATAAAGCACTTCCTTTGAAGGCTTTCGGCTTTGTTAATCCCGTAAAATGAAATAAGAGGCTAGAGAAGTAAACAAGGTTTTCTCTCCTAATGCCTTTTCACGGTTATTATGACCCCTACGGAGTCACGAAACCCGTCTACAATCGAAATGAGCTTCACACGTCACACAGAAAACGCAGGCAATGCTCCTAGGGCTCTGATTGGATCCTGTCACGCTAACTCCACCCTCGCGTCCAGCTAGCACATTAGTACAGTTTACCTTACCCAAACCTTGCACAGTATACAGTAAGTGTATTATTGACATGGAAATATATATTACTATGTGCTTTTATTCTGCTGCAATTACGATGTGAGTTGGAAAACACATAAACCTATATTGGACTTTAAGCTATTTGTATTTCATTGACCCAAATGTGTTCCAACTGAATTGTCCGTTATTGAAGATATATAATTTTCTCTATCAAAGAGCTATTTACTCATATATTATTTTGCCATATGTATTTAAATGTTATGAATTTTTATTTTTGCTTTTATATGCACAATTGAGAAATGATACTTGAATATGTTAATAACAGTGTCTATGATATGAAAGTCGAGGTTATAAAAATACCTTAATTGGTTATTTAATTAAACGTCCGAGTAAATTTTTGACTTTTCGTTCTAACTTAAGTACTTAAATGCAGAAATTCTTTCGAATATGGCAATTGCATTGTAAAAATGAAAGAATTATCCACAACTGTAAAACATGTAGAGTGTGCAGCATATTAGTCTGGTTCTAAAAGCAATACCATGTTTTTCGCATTCATGTTAGAACTTGCGCTTAATATATTATTTAATTATGACACAAGCGTTAAAGTGGCATTCTACTCGCAAAATAAAATTACTTTATACTCATGTATCATATACCTTATTTCAAAAAAACAGTTCACGTTATTCTCACTAGGAGCAATATAGAAGGGTTTAAATATCTAGGTAATGTTGGTAATATCGCAGCGTTAGCAATTGCTGGGGTAAAATTACAACTTTTTATTAGTAAATTTGTTACAATATTTTACTAAATTTCCGTTTAAAAATATAATCGTGTTAAAAGAAGTACATCATGCACTTAGGCACATGCAACAATTGATCAGTCGTTATAAATTTATAAACGAGTTTAATATTATTACGTATTTTCATAATTACCTAGTGCATGTTTTCTAAGCAATCGTGAGAAATGTAAAAATTACAAATACAATGTGTATTATACATTGTATAAAATGTGTATTTTGTATCCGCTTAAATAGATTAATAATCATCAAATTCTATACCAGCGTTTGCAGGTTGGTATTTATTTACTTTTATATACTTTAGTACCTTCACTACCTTTGTGATTAGATATTTTATGAGCAGTTCAAGTATTTAATTTTTCCTATAATGTATTTTAGCTTTGGGAGATGGAGTTAGTAATATTGTTTATTTGAATATATATATATAATCAAATGTTGTTAAACTGCAGTATTATAACTTTTTATTGCACTGTTACAAAATGCAGTTAGTGCCTTGTACAATAAAGGCACTATTTTTTGTATGAGTTCTCTAAAAAAGAACATCTGATTGTATGGTCCTGATGGGAACACAATAAATGGGCGAGTCGCAGATTATTTACGAATGAGAGTATCCTCCTTTATCGGAAAAATTCAAATTCAGATAGTGGTGCACGTGAAAACAAAAAAATTAGCTGTCGTTGTAAATTTGCATATCAAATCGAATTTAAATCGTATTGTACAAGATAAAGGATAAAGATGTTTAAAAAGAATGAAATGATGGCGCTATATTACCCACTGTTTAAATTCATGGCCGATACAGAATCAGAGACTTACTGATAGCTGTATATCGTTAGATTTTCTGGTAAATTCCAAACCTTTGCTGCTTTTCAATGACATGAAGGTGGATACATACACTGCATTTCTGGTTGATGTAAATTTGTATTACTACCAAGGTTTTTTAAGATGTTCTCCTTGAAGCCGCGATGATTCTTGGCATTTCTACACTTCCTGGACCTAACACTGTCAAACCATTTAAATCCTTAATTTACTGCTAGCCCTTACTTCGTCATTTGGTGAAAACATATACACAAGAGATGTACAAGAGCTACAAAATAATCCCTTGATTATCTCAAATACGGACATAATGCTAATAAATGAGGGGTGGGAATCCTTTGTAGTTCATTCAGCTCCCAATTTTCAATGTTGGCTCCAAAGTCATAGCGCAACTCGCATGACACTTTTCTAGTTACAAACGTAGCAAGAACCTCCAAAAGTTTCTTACAGTGTTTGTTGGTCTCAAATATCATCTTTGGTTGTTTTTTTTTTTTAATTAATTTATTTAGGGACGCTCTTTAACATCTCAGGTCATCAGCGTCCCATTCAACTCGGGGCATGAAACGGCCGACAAATTTTGCTCAGAGGCCTCATTTTCAGGCTTGAGGTTCTTTTTCGTGCCGTAAATGTACGACACGGGACCCACGGCTTTACTTCCCTTCCGAAGGAAGCCATAATTAGGATTTTTACCCCCGAAAAAATCCATCGGTCCTGCTCGGGTTCCAACCCGCGATCTTGGGTATAGGAGGCAAGTATGGTAACCACTACACCACCAGGACCGACCATTGGTTGGTAGTCAATATTTGTTACACCAAACTAGAAGTTATTTTTATAGCTAATTTTTTCTCAAAGTAATATAAACAATTACAACATTACAATGTTAAACTTATAACATCCATGATAAGGTTTCGTCTATTTATGTTTCATTGAAGTGAAATCTTTACGCATTACAACAAAACTATAGATCGCAATAGACTTCTTAATTTTACATTAGTATGTGCAACAATATATAATAAAATAATATACAAATTAGATGAATTGTAAAAATATACCAGGGCTGTTCAACAAAAAATGATCATAATTATTTTTAAAATATAACTTTACTCATCCTTCTAATTTTGATAATCTTTCTACAAGTAGTCATCGTTGAATGCAATATACCTGTCCCAGTCTTCAAAGACACGCTGGAAATCATTTTTTGCCAGGTTCTTCAGAATCACCTCCGCAGCCTTCACCGTTTCTTCTGTTAATGGAGAATGCTTCTTCAAAACGTCACATGGAACTAAATCTAAAGGGTTAGGGAAACACTTCATATTGATTTCGCATTTGCAATATACGGCCATGCATTATCGTGGTGCAGCTGACTTGTTGCACGGAACTGTGACCATTTGCTTGTAGCCTTGCAGAGTTTTCAGCACACCTCTGCAATATTGCCAAGTTACAGTTGTGTGTGTGTGCAGACACGACATGCTGGTAAAATATACCACTGTTGCGTTTTCTTTTGGTTTTGATATGATGGCGATTTCCTCACGAAGCTTTGCTGTTTCTTCTAAGGGTCGAAATGCTGTAGCCAAGTTCCATCAGCAGTGATTACCTTTGAAAGAAATTGCATGCACACCTGCACGCAAACATTCCTTTGTTCGGGAATCACAGCTATCTTGAAAATCACCGTCCACATTTACATCTTATGTGCAACTTTTCAGTAAGCAGCGTGTGTGTGGCGCCCATTGGAATTTTCAGAATTACTGAAAGTGTTCTCAATGTTATTCAACGATCCTCTTTCATAATGACCCCAGAGGTGTTAAAACATGTTCTAGGTAAGAACAAGGTCTCCATAGCCTTCTGTGATATCGCATATGTCTCAGTTTAGAATTTGTTGAGACCAAAACAGAATTTTGTCGCGTGTCTCCTCCGTTTTCCTGTAGATGAAACTGAGCATGTCTCAATTGCAAACATCTCTCAGGTAGGAACAGAAAGTGAGAATGGTAAAACTAGACCACGCGTGCATGGCACCATCAAATTAACAAAATATCATAAAATTAAAATTTAGCGCCAGAAATTATGGCTGCAAAATTACGATCATTCTTTATTGAACAACTCTTGTACAATATTAAATAAAATATGCATTATATTATTTAGTAAAGCCTAAAGTACTGCAGTTTGTAGCCTCACATATCCAGATAAAATCAACAGATAAACACTACATATTATTCAATTAAGGTTCAGCACTTGATTTCTTCAAACTCATTAATGTTATAAAAACTTTGTTTGCAAGTGTATTTTAAGAGGGTTTCTAAAAGGTTTCACCTCTAGTTTTTGAATTACCAATCTCAGCTTATTAATAAGCTTTATTTCAATATGTTTATAGCTTTTTAGTGTTAGAACAAGATGATATAAGGAATATCAAGGGTACATATCAGGTTGCGTGTAGTAAAGGATGACAGATTTTACTTTATATGTAATAAACAGAGATAAATATACAGGATGTAACGAAAAGGTGTGTCAAAACTTTGGGGAAGTATTCTTTGTATATAAAAAGTGCAAATTAGAATATGAACCTGGGTCCGGAAATTCTTTATATTCTTGTTGAAGTCCTTGGTCTGTAACTCCGCTTACACAGTGTGGTATGCAGGCTAGAATGCCAGCACACCTGTCCTGTAGCAATAACCACACAATACAACAGTTGCTTAATAGGTACAGTAGGTAAACAATCTCTTTTACGTCTGGTTAAATTGGGGGGGGGGTGTTTTAATATTCTTAGTTTATAGGTTCACCGTTGTTGTGATCGTTCGGTGCCACGTAGTTTGCTTGTTATGCAACTCACGTCATTGATTGACTCAACACCGAGCACGTAGTGTTAGTTCTGTATGTTTGTAGACCTCGTTCTAGGAGAGTAAAATAATGTATTCAAATGCGGAGTTGGCGGATGCTCGTATGATCTATGGATTAGCCAAAGGGGTAGAGAGTCTTTGTGCTCGTATTCTGTAAGGCTACCAGGCAACACGAGATACTCCGGGGTTATATCAGCGCATAAGCAAGTTCATGCTACGGCGAGTTGATGGATGTATTCGTACTAACGGAGAACGTTTTTAACATTTCATATGATTTTCTGTTTTTCGCAGTTCTGTTTTTGAATATTTTGCTATGTGGTGCAGGTGTAGAAAATAAACTCCAACATGGACATAAAGCAATTCATATGGCATTTCATCTTGTATAAAGTAATGTTTCCCCAAAGTTTTAACATACCTTTTTCTACACCCTGTATAAAGAAGGAAATGCCATAATTTTATGCCATACTAAAGTATTATATGTTTGCGAAGGGGACAAAACTATAATGCACCTTAAAACAACCTTTTGCCACTTAAAGACCTTTCAGCTCACGTACTATTATCCCATAATATGATATCATATAGAAGATCATTTTTGAAAAAGGGCGTAATAATCTCTATAATTTCTTTCCATTAACAGTCCTATTAATTTTTGTATGAAAAAATTACTAAATAGTTTTTGCATGGATTCTCTTACGTTCCCCTGACATTTACCATTGATATGCATTTTGATAAATTAAAAAATGTTGTCATATTAATTTCAAAGGAAAGGTGTTGAGAGAAAAAAATATTAATTTATTTTAATTTAGAATGAATATATATAGGATTGATTGATATTTGAAGAAATTCGTTCTTTAACCAACAAAATTGACCATTGGAGGTAAAGCGAAACTTTTTTAAAAAATAAAAAATCGCACTAGTGACCGCAATTTTTATTTTTTCTCAACGAAACTTTTGTTTTTTTAAGGAAGTAGGCAAATTTTAAAGTGAGACAGCTTAGATCAGAAGAGGCACACAACCGGAGAAGGAGATAGGAGAACATGATTGACATGTGCGTGCGTGCGTGCGTGTGGGGGGAGTATAAATTATTTTTGTATATTTTATTTAGGTATTTAATTTTTTTATTATATATTGCTTCTATTCCATTTATTTATATTGTTTGTCTCTTAAGAGTTAAATATTCGTTGTGTAGTTTAATACATTTCCTAGTGTGTGGGGGAAAGCACGTACGGTCCCAAGACCCGTGCGAAATGGATGAGTTAGATTTGTAAAAACAGATTTTGGAAAAAATAGTACTACTACTGCTATTGCCGCTGCTGCTACGGCGGCTGCTATTATTACTGCTACTGATGCTACTACCAGTACTACTACTATTACTACTACTATTACTACTACTACTACTACTACTACTACTACTACTACTACTACTACTATTACTACAACAACAACTACTACTACTACCACTATTACTATTACTACTACTACTACTACTACTACTACTACTACTACTACTACTATTACTACTAAAACTACTACTACTACTGCTGCTGCTGCCGCTGCTTCACCGGCAGTAAATTATTTGTTGCATGGGAATCATTAGTATACTGTTAACTCTTTTGCAAATAATGAATAATAAACGAAGTGAAGCTCGATTAAAGGCTTGGCTTGCCTTAATGATGAGGAAAGAAACAATGGTAATAAAAATTAAAAAGAAAAAAGAAAAATTTTTAGGTACTTAATGAAGTGCAAAGTCTTCATGAGTTTGGTTATGAATTGAACAAAGCAAATTGTATATGAATGACCGATAGCATCAAACAAGATCTTGACACGCTCCACACGCTAAAGCAGAATTAAAAAATATGTGCACTGATTTTCTGAGTAGAATTATCGGTACTACGTTTTCTTTCAGCGTTTCATTGTGTATATTTGCATTGTATTCACATGCAGCTTATGTGATATATAATAGTACCAAATGATGATTCACAATTAACATAAATACAAACAGTGCCTTTTTCAGGATATTAATTGTTGAAA
Source organism: Metallyticus violacea (assembly GCA_030762175.1). Taxonomy (NCBI): domain Eukaryota; kingdom Metazoa; phylum Arthropoda; class Insecta; order Mantodea; family Metallyticidae; genus Metallyticus; species Metallyticus violacea. The sequence goes on along the minus strand of CM060832.1, from coordinate 50,151,652 downwards.
TGTAATCGTCATACTGATTACGTACCAGTATTGCGAATCTCGCATAACGAAGATGATTAAAATTTATTTCAATCTATTAATTTACAAAAGTATTTCATTTGACAATGTTAGTTTTATTTTCGTACGCAGTTTATTTATGCACGTTTTATTTTCAGTAGAAAAAACAACAATCTGGCTACAGCGCTTAAGCAAAGGGAAGAAAATTACAAGAGAAGAGGAAATAAGATTGGAGTGAGCCTTACTACAATTATAAAAAGTAAAAGTAAAAATTAAAGCAAAAAGAGTTTAAGGTTCACGAATCTCGCTGTCTTCTTTAGTGAAATATGAAAATGAGTGTGGACAAGAGAAAGGAAGAATATAAGAATGTGGCATTTAAAAGAATGTATAGCGTGGCATAGCGACAGAGCATCCTAGAAAAGGGAATACAGACAATATTTTTTAAAAAATTAAAAAAAAAAATGTACAACTTAATGGCGGAATGTGCAGTAATATTTTTGACCTCAAGAAGGTACATCACCAAAACAGATTAAAACAAGCAGAGTGAAATAAAATATTATAATCAAGAATGGAGTTAAGGAATAACTCTAGTAGACGAAGTGCTTCTATCGTACTAAAATTATCTAGCAGAAAATATTTTTTTCAAGAGCCAATCCTAGCAAAAGAAATGTTTATCATTTAATTATTTATTCTCGTTCTTCACAATAATTTATGTTCTGTCTACATTATATAAATTATAATAGAATGCTGATAACATGAGAATACACTTTTTTACAAAATAAATAACATTATTGATCATACACCGTGCTAAGGCTGGCTCATTTTGAGCAAATAACACCAAATTGAAACTAGAAAGTTACGCACTCAAAGATCATTTATAATTAGCAAATTCTGTAAATGAAAAGTGAGAAAGTTTGGAAACTTTACAGGGGAATGCATGTTCCTAAGAGTTGTGAGTAAAATATCTAACATTACGTTTGGTAGCTCATAATGAAAATTGGAAAAGATTATTACAGATTGTGAAATTCTAACCATAAAGAAATTATTAGAATTTCATGCCTAGTTTACATTGAAACTCATTAATTTCGACATCTCAATATATATATATATATATATATATATATATATATATATATATATATATATATAACAGACAAAAATATGAATCGGCAAATAAGTGTGTTTATTAGATAAAAATACAGTAGTGGAGACAATGTATGTCCATTACCAGGAACAAAGGTAAAGTTTTTTTCATAAAAAAATTCCACCTTCACTTTAATAACTGCCCAGTAAACTCTAAATATATGTCATGGGAGGTATTCTGATCTTATATTCTTTCATACTTTTTGGATAACTTCCCAGGGATAGCCTAAGCTTCTTAAAGGTACTCCTCTGGGCCTATCTCTCATTTCATTCTCATTAAAATTTTATAGAGTTGCAGTCTGGACTTTGACACAGCCTAGCCTCATCTGTCATCACTTTATGCTCTTCTTTGGATGCAATGTACCCTAGTTAATGTTTAAAACGGTATCTTGCTCCAAAATGAACATTTTTATTATTACTTATTATCCAAATGGTACTGCAATATACTAAAGAACTTTTTGGATTTGTTTCTAGTCCACCCTTCCTTCAATTTTAACACTGTTCTCAACTTGGATTCGGAAAATATCCGAAACGATTATAGACTCTCTGCACTGTATTTAACAGATCGGAAACCTCTCTTTTACGTTGGCGGACATATACTCTTCTGGTACCAAAGTGTTCTTATTTGTGATATGAACATTTGTTCTTCTTATCCTTGTAAGGATACCAGTTGGAAATGAAGGAGCAGACTTTAAAAAGTCGGGTCGAGATTCGAACCATAGATCTTCAACCTTCAGTGCTAATACCATCTGGAGGAGTGTTCTTCTTCAACCATAAAATCATGAACATCTCTCATTTTATGTATCGCGGTTCTCTCTAATTCTGTATCTCCCGAAGACCTCCCCAAGTTGTCTCTACTATGAGATATCATTCTTTAAGCGGGGGACTCCGGCTAAATCATCAACTATATAGGGGTTAATTCATATATGAAAATTGTTCTTTAACAATGATTGTGTGCTAAAGAACGGCCGGAATTCCAACCATGAATGATTAAACTAGAAACTGGGTTTTACGTACCCGTAGCATTAAAATTCGCCTCTTATGGAATTCCTTTGTCTTTAGTAAAGAAACCTTATGGCGATCTCCGGAGTACATGGAATCAAATGAGAGAGGCTCGAGCTTAGAGGAGAGCATCGGCCCAGAAGATTAAATATTTGTGGTTCTTGCTTGAATTCATCTGTGCAAAGTGCTTAGACAAATCAGCAGGTGTCCAGTATGTTCTTTTCTCAATGCCAGTATTGTAGCGCCTTTTCAAGTGATATTTTCACCCTTGAAACCATGAACTTCATATATAAGCAGGATAAATGTCACCAACATACAGCACGTTTATCTACGACGTTGATGTACACTGTATTGTTGATAGTAGTACACGGAACAACACTGATGGCATTTACATCCAGTCATCATGTGCAGTCTAGATTTCAATAGTTTGTTTCTCTAACGCAAAACCATCACTATTATATAAAAGCAAAATGGTGGATTGCATTTTATAAGTGTATGTGATATATAATAATTAAACATAATCATATGCATAATAATGAAGCTCAGTTAATTGAAATGCCTGTATCAGTTTAGTAGTTTATTACTGCAAAGTTACTGTTTTGTTTTTTGCTAAAATGTTTCTTCTTCCTTCTCCTAGTTTCAGACAAGGTTGTGCATAATGCGCATCAAAAATTAATTTAGTTGAAAAGCCTGGAGCGAAGATTACATTTATAACTTTGCCATTAATAATGTTGCTCCTTTGGATCCCGGGAAAACAAAGAAGAAGGGGTCGACTCTAAATCACTCTTATGTTTGCGAAACAAATTGAAAAATGATATCAAAAGACAAACACAGCTAGAGCGCCAGACTCAACACATGCAATGGACTTGCCGCACGGAAAGCAAACGGACTGCGTAACTAGTTGCCGCATTTCGTGTCATACGGACGTATATTCTGTCTCGCAGCGGGGAGATACACTGATAATGATAAGCACAGTTATTAGCAATCTAATGATAGGAGTCACGGATGCATAAATGACTGGCCACTCTGGCCGCTATTGCTTGTCTATATAGGGCAGGACGATGCTCCAGCGGTCAGGCCTATTTGCAGACTGTTAGGGTATTAAAACGAGTACAAGAGCGCTCCACTACATCTAAAGTGTCACAGATCATACAGTAAACGTGTTTTAATTTTGTAATGTTTTTGTGTAATGATGTTTTCTCTCTTTTGGAGAAAGCCTGAACAGTTCTCTTCGTTATCCACCGTAATTTATGTCACTTTGAGACTAACCTTATCTTACTTACTTCTTTCATTTTTTGTTTTGCCTCTTTGTACTTTACCATACCCAACAACACAGTTGCAGTATTTTCTATAAAAATATTCTTATATTACTTAGGGCTAGTTTTATTAGCAGATGTACCGCCGAGGTCGTTAAGGTGCGTATTCGTGAACTCGAATCCCGCCAGGACCGTTCTCCCTGACTGAGGTTTTTTCCAGGTTTTCCTCAGTCCTCATAATTGGCAAATGCCGGGGAGGTACACTAAACTTAGACCTGAAACGTTTTCCTTCCTTTAAAAAAAAAAAAAAATCCCAATTTATCATTTCATCATTTCATCTCATGTATTATCAGTGTCCACCACCTGTAGTGCCTCAGTAGTAAAAACGGGCGTTAAACACTATTCAAAAAAAAAAATCAACAGATGTTAAAAGTTAGCACGCTGTTAGACTGCTTTAACTTTCAAATTAACAAAAATTCGATAGCATCAACGTTATCTTTAACGTGTTAAAAATTAGTGTGAAGTTAGCATCACTTTTCCCTTGTGTTAAAAGCTTAACGAACAATAACAATTATAAAATGGCGGCCGTAAACACAGTTGTTGATGTCTAAATTTATATATATCAAGTAATTCATAACAGAGAAAGAGCTGAAAGATGCAATTACTTTGAAATTTTCAAGCAAAAGAGAAAATTTTACAAAGGTACAAAATGTGAAAACAGTCGTCATAGCATTGTAGATGAAATACGATAATAGGTTACAACACGTTGGTGCCTTTCCTTCTTTTAATATTCTTTGCATGAGGCATATGTTTTAATTATTCTATGTAAACAAAAGTGCATTCGGAGTGCGTTCAGAAGTCTTTAGGTTATGACAATGCCTTCTCAATCCGTGCAATTTTCAATACTTGGGAACCTTAACAACGTGTTAACTAACATTATCTTGGAAAAGTTTGGTGGAACGCAGGAGTCTTAACATGTTCTTAAAAATTTAACACAATATTAAGTAATAAAATTTTAGTCTATTTTTAACACTAAGACGAAAGCAGAATTTCAGAGCAGCATTTTGCTGTTGGCGGAACCGAACATGTCTCAACTTGCAAGCCGCTCACAGGCTGGAACCAACAGTAGCAACCATGACATTGATACAATGTGTATATTACGTATTAAGTTAACAAAACTTTTAGTGCAAGAAATTATGATCAATCTTTATTGAACAGCCCGCGTATTTTAACATTTATTGTAACTTTGAATGGCTTATTATAAAAGAGAAACGTAAAAATCAATGAAAAAGTGAAGCGGCAGTAGTGTTGAATCATCAGCACTAAATGTCGATCCTGGTGGTGTAGTGGTTACCATACTTGCCTCCTAAACCCAAGATCGCGGGTTCAAATCCGGCCAGGACCGATGGATTTTTTTCGGGCGTAAAAATCCTAAATATGGCTTCCTTCGGAAGGGAAGTAAAGCCGTGGGTCCCGTGCCGTAAATGTAGAAGAATCTCAAGGCTGAAAGAGAGGCTTCTGAACAAAATTTGTCGGCCGTTTCACGCCCTGAGTTGAATGGGACGCTGATGACCTGAGATGTTAAAGAGCGTCCATAAACAAATCAATCAAAAAAAAAAAACTAGCACTGAAGTTTAAATATTCATCTCTATTATAACTTTGAAAAATATTGATTTGCTTTAACTTAAAGCCTTAATAAATAATTGATAAGTGTGACAGCACCTGTTCCACAGTGTTAATATTGTTGAGCTATCTACGAACAAGTCAAAATCCCTAAAAAATGTGATATACAGATATTTGAATGATCTTACATTAAATGTGAATATGTATTCGATATATGTGACGCACCTGTTCTCTTTGTAAAGTTTGTATTCCCATGAACTTTAGTAAATAATCAAATGCCACCTTGGTGCTCACCGATTCTCGCACTCAAAGATTGTCACTTATCGTGGAGTTATGTGGAAAATAAGTGAAATTATCTTATTAACATATCAGAAACATTTTAGTTTATAATATAATAAAATAATACTTTTATGATATGGTAATATTTTCTACTGTATCTGTGACGCAGTTCCTTTGTTTATATAACAGCATTTTTCTTTTTTTATAATTTAATTACTGCAATTTTTTAAAAAATTGGACATAGTTATGTAACAGTAATGGTAGTAGGTGTATCTTTATTGTTATAAAACTGTACATTTACAGTACAAATATATTTTATGCATGGCTCGTAGAGCGTGCATGCTTAAGTATGATAAACAATTAGAAAAAGAAAACAAATAATAAAACAAATAAAATTTATTAATAATAAATAATAAATGAACATTAAAATGGAAAAAAATATATTTAGAGATACAGGAATGGAAACATATTACATATCATTTATAATTACACTAGTTATTGCGTTTTAACCAAAAAATAAATTGCTTCATCTTTGCGCACTTTGGCTAGAAAAATATTCAACAAAAGTGCGATACGCAAACAGGTCCCAGCATGCCAATTGACTTCTAATTGCCTTAAAAAGTTTTCAAGAGACAGCATTTTTCTCAGATGTTCCCAGTGGATACATTCTGCGAGAATATGTACCTATTCCTCATCCCCTTCACAAAATGGGCAGATTTCCTACCAGAACTATCCGGTATTTTTTTTAGTCTTTCAACTTCCTATTGTAAACCAGGCCATTCCGGATGTTGCCTTTCTCCCTAGAACAAGCATATAATATACCTCTTTACCCCAGATTAGTTTAATTTCATTAGATAGGTTCAAGAAGACTTTCGTTAGGTATGTACTAATTAAATTAAGCATAACTCTGGGGATATAATCTTGAGAGCAGAAGTGTCTCTAGGGATACGTAGATGAAAAAGATTGAATATCACTCAAATAGAGAATATCGTCGGTTACTATGTTTGGGCAATACATTATGGGCAGAAATATAATTCCCAGTATTACCAGTGGCAACATATGCTATAGGTTTGCTCTAAATGTTCAATTATAGCCCGCGAAATACAGTGAGGTTATTTGAGTTAGAGCCCGCAAGCGCTGCTCGTTTTGGGAGAAGCGCTTGTGTAAGTTTACTATATTATTATGTCGAACTTATAAACTACTATCACTAATAATAATAAAAGTTTACACTAATAATAATAAAAATTAGTAATAGCCATTGCCACCTGAATATTCTATTCATAGTCTTCTGAAATTTGCAAAACATAATCTATTCAGCAATAGACATAATTGTTATCTGTTTGAAACAAATAAATTCCAAAACTGGGAAAATAGGAAAAATCAAAATCAGAAATTTATTCAGTCAATAGTATTTGCGTGCTTTTGGAGCCTTTAACAAAAACCCAGAAAGTAAACGAATGGAATGCAATCTATATCATTTCTGGATTCATATTGCATTTCCATCACAATTTATTGGATTATCCTTTCTGCCTTACTGAGCGTTTTAAACATGTAATATAATTCTATTTCATACTTAATTATACTACAATTAAAATGTTACATTGCTTATGTAATTTGGTCTTCTAAAGCTATTCATCATTTGCACATTTAGCTGTTAATTATTGTAATTTCTGCAGAGAAAGGGGAATTTTTTGTTTAATTTAAGACTATGTTGCCCAAACTAAGGAAGATCAAAGTCAAAGAGTATGTTTGATTGATGTTTGCATACCAAAATTGATGCAAGAACCAGATATTTATAGCTTCTTTGATAATGAAACATATTGAAGTCACTTTGTAATGATGTGGTTCATAATAACAAAGCGGAAAATTGTACACAAAATAATAAGTTGTAACCAAAGTATGAGGTTCAACCGTCCTAAATCATTTTCTTGCCATTTACAGTTTTCGTCTCCAAAACTAGAAGAGATTAGTGAACATGGTAAATAGTTTTATCAGCTTCTTTCTTTAATGAAAAAATATAATATATATATATATATATATATATATATATATTTGTTATAACATAATATATATGTATAATATAAAAGAAAACTCTTTACATTTAACACAAAATGAAACTATTTAAACCAAAAATGTTTAATGTTTATGTTTACAACGAAATAACGTGTTAGCCGCAGATATTACTTCGTCTCGTTAAATGAGTAAATGACAATTGAGCCTTTACATTGTTTCATTATGCAGGCGATTTTGTTGTACATCGTTATATAACATTTTCATCTTCTTTCCCCACCGTCATTCTATTTCCTATTACTATTTATTCTCTTCTTCGTAATTATTTCCTATTCGTAATCGTTTCTATGTACCTCTCAATGTTTTTTTTTTCTTCGTTTCTCTCACCCTCTCTGTCCTGATATTCTTCCCACCACTTCTTTTCCTTCTCTCTTCTTTCCCCCTAAAACTCTGTTGACCATTTCTTTTATTGTTCTTTTCCTTGATACAATTTTATTGCTCACTCTTTTTCTCCTTCTGGTTTTCTCCTTTTGGTTTTCCATCTACTTAATTTTCAATCCCCTTTTTTCGTCGTGAGTTTCTTTTCCACCCCTCCTCTAAATTATTCATTATATTTCTTTTCATATTCGTAACCCTTCTTTCTCCCGTGTTTCTTTTCCTTTTCTTCTTTCTCTATCTCTCTCTTCTGGTTTTTCTTTTCATTATTCTTCTATTCTTCTTCGTTCTTCCTTTGCTTGTTAAATGAGTCGTTCTACTCATTCTCTCTCCCTAGCTTTCCTTTTGTTCTTTTCTTCTTTTCATGTTCTTCACATTCGAATCATCTTCTCCCGATAATATTTATTGTACTCTTCTTCTTCCATTTTATTCAATTTGCTTCCTTAATTTTACTTCTAGTCTCCACATTTTTTTTTTTTTTTTTTCTTGTTCTCCTTCAGATTCCTTGCTGCTCTTCCGTAGTTTTTAATTCTTGTTTTCTATCCGTCCTTCTCATTCCTTACGTGTACTATTTCTCTTACTTAACGTTTGCACTTATTCTTTAAGTTTTTAATTTAGTTACAATTTGTAAACGATCTTGGATACGTTTTCTCCTTTTTTCCTAGCTGGATTATTTCCCCTTCTTCCGTCATAAATTACCCTACTTCTTCATCCTTTTCCAAAATAATGCAATCATAGATATTAGTTTTCTCTAAATATGGCTCAAAAACGTCAGATTGGCATAACAGTTCTAAAGCTATCATAGGGGCTTGAGCCCTTTCTTAACTCAATTCTGTTACATTACACGCCATACGTTTTTGCGCTGCAGAAAGTAAACATCTAGTTACACATTTTATTGCAATACATATAGTATAAAGGTAAACTCTTACATATATTTTATAAAAAGTTGATATAAGTACAGTTATACAAAGTAATCATACGATTCTTATGCTCGTTTAATATTCAAACAGGCCGTTATTTTGAGGGGGGGACTATACAAAATGTCTGCCCACTAAGTCTCAAGTTTTTTTAAATTCATTTCTAGATAAACGTTATCTGCCTAGTGCGTATTATTTCCACTTACTCATCTAAGTAGGATGTGTTTTGTTTTAGTGCTCTTTCAGCCAAACCATTCTATACGAAACCGAGTCTATATGATCGAGTTAAGCTTAAATCGTAGAAAACTAAATGCACTCATTAGTCTTGTTAGCACACAATTTAAGTTTTTTCACTCCTCTTGGGTTTCACTTTAGCCGCAAATAACGTACCATCTTTTGATACAATTTACTTCATTTTGTAATAAAATCAACGAGCAATTTAATTGAAAAAATGTATTTGCCCTAATATTTTCCCTTGAGCTCCACATTACATACCACACACACACTTGTGAATGAGTTCTATGCTCCATCTTCTTTAAGTCATTCAAGCATATTTTGCACTATGTAACTCCTCATAGTTTGAACATTGTCTTCCCTTAATGTTGAGGTATTTCGTGAAGTTAGACAAGAGCTGATAATGTGAAGGGTCTGATCTAGGGAGTAAACTGAGAGTTTTGAAACTTTAAATGAAGATATGCCAATTTCAGCTGTTTAGAAGACCCGCATGTTGAAGAAATAGGCTTGTTTGAAACTTGTATATTATTTGGAAACCAATCACATTTCGTAGAATTGTCACTTGAACAGATCTAGAAACTTTTTTTTCGGATCCATGCCCGATTCTCCTGTTCTAAATGCAGTATCAGAATTATTGACTGTAGAGCAGAAATGAAATTTATCTAATATAACCAACAAATGAGGGACTTTCAATAAGCAATAAACGCATTTTTTTTCCAGTGATTTTAACTTCGCTGCGTGATAGTGTGATACGAGGATAGATCCGGCCTCACCGGATTATCGCATTCCCAAAATCCTTATCTGGTGGCATACCTGAGTTGTTAAGTAAATCATTGCACTTGCAACTTTCCGTCCGCTGTGTTTAGTTCAGATATAGTTGCATAAAGAAGGCTCTGTGTAGAAGATTGTGACATGTTCAAAATGGGGTTTCGAGCTGTTATAAGTTCTTCACAAAAGAAGAACTTCCTCCAAATGAAATTAAACAGGGATTGGATGGTGTATTTCTGTGTACTGTTTATTTTATTGGTGCATTTCGAAAAAAATCTTATTACATTTATTTTTCCATCTGCAGCAGGTAACCTAGCTGAAAAAGGAATGCGAGCTCTTTTTTAAGATGAAAGTTGGACAAGAGAGTATGGTTTAAGTTTAATCAAACTCATGATATACATGGCATCCATTAAAAGAAACCAATATTATAGGTGGCATATATCTCAGGTATTTCGAAAAGCATTATGCAAATGAATTATCTTCATTGTTTATTATATAACAGTACTTCATACAACATTTTTATTCAGAATATATGATTGTTAATTTTTCCTAGTAGAAAATGTACTAACAAAGGAAAATAAGAACAAGAAACAATAAACACATATCTAATCTTTTGCCTTTGCTCGTTTGACTCATTCCCTTAAACTCCACATCTACTTTAACACACGTCCACAATTCCATAAAGTTCTTCACAGCACTGTACGGGGAAGCGACGGAGATAAACAATTTAAAATTCCTCAGCAATGTTCCCTAATTCGGCTACAAGTAATTAAAATGTAGACACTACACAGCATAGTGGTAGTTCACTTCTGGAGTTCTAGAGGTCGTAAAACGTACTCCCAAAAGTGAACAGCTAAGAAACATGGTGCTGCATAATTAATATTACACGACTGTAGAAAGACACAACAAAAGAGAATAATGCATCCGCTTTCGCATCAACGTAGAAACAAAGCAAGCTGTCTCCTTATTAAGCGAATGCATTTGCTAGCAATACATCAATATTTATCACTTCTGACAATACCGAAATTAAACACTAACAATCCGTACAACGCATGTCATTTTAAGCGCATTCAGCATAAACATGCAATTAGAGGAAGACGAATGATGAATTCGCAAGTCATTGATGATGACGTACATATTACTCAGCAAGCACAAGTTCTGGGGTTTTGCTACCGTGCCGCGGAATGGCATCAATAATGGTGAAAAATGTGGTTGGTTTTTTTTCTCGATTTTTCAAGTTCTTAGACCTATTTTTAAGTTCATTTTGTTTTTATGCCTAACTGCAATTATGAGAAAGACCATGACATTTGTCAATCTATTAAATACTTCATCAGTCCGGAGTTTGTGGTTCCGAGGCGAAAGCAACCTGTTTACTTTCTACTGAATATTTGGATTACGTTTTTTTAAAGCGTTCAAATTAAACGTTCAACTTGCGCAATGTGCAACGTGCTCGCCACAATGATCTCCAGTGCTCTTTTGAACTAAATCAAAGGAGAGTTCCTTGATAGTAGTAAATAATTTAGGATGATTAGACATGCGTCCATTCTTATACAGTGCATAGATATTCATATTGATATATTGCAATGATGAGAACTGATTGAAGTGACGGTTTGTAATGCTGGAGCAAAAAGCACAAAAAGCATATATTTATCTCAATTTGTGAAATAGTTTCAGATGCTATGGACGTAAATGTCACAAACTTTTCAGCAGTAACATTTTGCTCTAAAACGTTCCGATTTTTGTACGTAGATATGAATGAAGCAAAATGAAGTGCTGTAGGGAAATGCATAAAACTGAGTTAACAGAAATAACAGAGAGTTTCTTAAACCTTCTTTAGCTACTCTTGCATGACATAAGAATAAATGCCTGTTTAAAATATTGCATTGCAAACACGCAAGGTTATTGGATATTGAGGAAGAGATTTAATATTAATGTTGAGTACATTTAAGTTTAACTTCATCTAAGCCACTATTTCAAAAGCCAATCCTATATTATTATACCTACATTTTAAAGATAATTAAATTGTTATTACATATTTTTCTATCTATAAAAACAATTTATTGTGGGTACTTTTATAGTAATATATTCTACTTAGAAATTCCTGACTAATCAACTTTCATTCTTTTTATAGGACAGGCTTCATTTGAAACAATTATTACCAAAACGCAACATTGCACCTTGCTCAGTAATTATATTATTTTTATTCTCTAAATTCCCACATACAACAATCAGGCTACCTGAAAACCATACAAAACAAAACGCATTAATAATATAATTGAATAATCTTTAAAAGTTTAATATCGTAAGGTTTTGAAATGTCAAAATGGAAGTGGCTGGGGATATGGAGTGAAATCTAAAATGCAACAAACACTGGTTTTAGATTTTCCATCAATATCGAAGATGTGTTTTTGTTTAAATGAAATCAAATATGTGAACTAAAATATATTTTCCCGAAGATATTCATCCTGTTTCTCTGTATGCTATTTAAGTTACATTCTTTTTTTCTTATCATTTTATTGTTCCTTATATATTCCCCCCCCCAAAAAAAAAACTTTGCAATTTTTATTTTAGTGACAACTAGCATTAACTTTTTACGGCTCAAGTTACTTATGTGCATTTACCATATCGGTATTGGGAACCAGATATACATTTCATCAATATATAATATTAAGTTTTACCATTATTTTCAGCTTATCAAAGTGCGTCGTGGTAGCAAACACTCCTGTATTTTTTTTTTTTTTTTGACATTACAGTTGTAGTTTAAATCTCTACTGTTGTCTATACACTTAACTTTTATTCTTAATATCTTTTTCATCCCGGAGCAGAGCAGAGCGATTCAGGGAAACTTTTCTATAGGTATTTCATTTTCTTACACATCCCCATACACACCGTCTGCTACATCGCTGTGCAACTTGACTGCCATCTGCCTCTTGTTTGCGGAACTGCAGTGACTTGATTGGAAAGTGAGTTGGCATTAAAACTAATCGTCTTTCTTTTATTTCCAGTACCAAGTACTAACTTTGTTAGCTTCTTCCTAACAGTCGAAACGTGTTTCAATGTAGTCCAATGAACGAAGCGTGCACTTGAAAACGAAACGACTAAGGACACGCAAAACTAAGAAGGTACAGTGCATTCATTTCATATGACTGGTAGCACATGCATCAACGATGGCTCATGAAAAGGTGCGTGATTTAATAAGGAAATGTAACGTGCGTGTGCAGCTTAAGCTTTAGAAGCTGCACGAATGTCTTTTTCCACAAAGTGCTTAGCAGGAAGCAGGGGGAAGAGCTTGCTTCAATCTCTATAAGCCTTCTGGTTTTCTTTCCACGTGAATGATACAAGTGTTCGATGTGCAATTCTAAACAACTTATGACCCTATTAAACATTTAAACCACCTGCAAATACACTTCATGACCACAAGTTTTCAGCCTAGGGCACAGTAGTAAACCGAAAACTGAGAGGGCATTCTTCATTGCATTTTAATTGCTTTATGAAGAAATCTAGCTAGACACAAATACTTCTTGGATAAACAACCTTTCAGAAGTTAAAATTGGAGTCACTGGGAGATGAAAGTTCTAAAATTGCAGATTTGGTTAATCTTCAAACTTTACCTCTTATTTTACTCTAGGTGTAATTAACTTTATGAATCACATTGTCATGGTACAGGCACATGCCTAAGGTCAACAAAGCATGTTTTTTTCATCGATTTCCTAGCTTTATTTCCAACTTCAAAGGTCACTGTATCATTAATTGCCCATGTTCTGTCTTTGCTCGAGGTAAAGTAGAATCAGGATAATAGCATAAAAAATGAAACATATTACTGAAACATTACTGAAAGAATGTACGTTTTGGTTTAAAATTCACAGTAATTTACGAGAAACAATTTATTAAAGTTTAAATTAAAATCATAAGCTTCTTTAAAATATTTCAAAAAGGCGTTTGATATGGGAAAGAAAAGTAAGTTATGGTCAGTAATGATCACACATTACTAAACCTTACATTTGGTAAAAACTATGCATATTTTACAATATATAAGTTCGACTCTTAATTTACAGTTTCAGGATTAATAATTTAAAAACCAAACACCTAGTGGAAAACCACAATAACTGTGGTTCAGCAAGATGTAGTCACCATACTTATCTCGCTGTGAAACGAGACGTCGAATGCTTCTGTAGAAGAAGCTATGTGGAACTATTGCTGAACTGCGTCCTGTACGTCTTTGTATGATAATAATCGTAAGCCTTGAGGGACAGGGTAGTAAACGCAGATCTGTCTATAGTTGCAGTTTGGTGCGCGCAGTATTGACGGTGCAAAATGGCACTACCCGAGAGCAATTGTGAGCTTTTGGCTTTACCGTCCGCCTCAATTTCTTGAGTTTTAAGGTGTAGCGTACGCATTCACGTTGTTCATCTTTCCAGAAACTTCATGAGGAGTGAACCATATGGAGCTAAAAGGATATTATTGTTTTCTTTCATTTTGTTAGTTGAATGCATCTGTGCTGCGTTCAACTAAATAATAATGGTACTGACCTATAATATATGTATGATCATATATAATATATACACGATGTCCCAGAATCACACCGGTGGCTGAGGTTGGTAAGGAACGGACTCGTGATCCAGAGGTTTGGGGTTAAATTCCCGCCAGGACCACCCTCTTTGACAGATTTTTTGCAAGGTTTTCGTCGGTTTGCATAAACAGCAAAATGCAGGGAGATAACCTAAATTTAGACCTGGAGTGAATCTTTCTTTCAAAAACAATTTTCTCCTATTTTATAATTTAATTTATGTATCATTGGTATCCACCATCTGTGATGTCTCAGCAGTGAAAACAGGTGTTGAACACTATAAAAAGATGCCCCAAAATTGTTGTTATATACTTTCACATCTAACAGGAGCCAAACTCTACAATCAGGGGTTTGCTTGGTTTAGACTCGCATGACGGTTGACTAAAGTAACGGACAGAGAGGATACAAGAATCTACCCTGTACGTGCGGACAAAGAATCTTGGTAACATATTCTGACTTCTGCAAGGGAGCGGAAGACTGGAGAAAGGGATATCTACCGGCTTAGTTTATTAACGGGGGCAGTGGCAGTGCTGAACTTTGCTAGCAGATAGGAAGGAGGAGGAGGGAATAGGTAAATTTTTAAACAAAATGAGGAAGCTCGGATCAGAAGAGGCAAACATCTGGGGGGTATAGGGGAACATGAGTCACCATATTTTTGGCATTATTTGTACATATTATATGTGTGGGAATGTAAGTTATTTACTTTTGTACTGTTTATTTTATTTCTGTATTTCGAAAAAAATCTTACAAAAATTTTTTCCCATTAATTTGTTATATATACTATTTGTCTCTGAGGAGAATTATTGGTTTGCACTTTTTTCAAGTATTTCCTAGTGTTTTAGGAAAATACGAGCGACTTGGATGAGCTAGATTTATAACAAATATTTCTGTCTTCTACTGCTACCACTACTGCTACTGCTACTGCTGCTGCTGCTGCTGCTGATACTTTCATGTTCTCTCATGGCACGTATGTTTTATTTTTGCATCTTTCAGGAATTTTAAGAATAAATGAAATTAGAGATTATGTTTTTCTTTCATTTCTCTGTAATATTTTCCTCACCGAATAAACTGCACATTTAAAGTTCAATCAATGCGTAGTTATGTTGTCTTCTACTTGTCTTCTATTTGCATTAAATATAATTTGTTTTAATTTATAGTGATTTTGATTTGCCAAAATTGTTGTCAGTTCACATGGTAGGGTATTTATGCAATGACAGCCAGTGATACAAAGAGAACAAATTTCAAAGTAGATAAATAAGAAGATCTGCAACACTTCGTGTGCGCAGGTTTTTGAGTGTTATCATATCAGCTGCTGTCTTTCCGAACCCTTACGACTAAATGATCTATTCCGAAAAAGTATATGATCATTTTGGGATACCGTGTTTATGTATATGTGTATGCTTTTAATTTTTGAATTATGATTTGGTATATTATCTAGCTTCCATTGTGTTCGACCGCTGTCACTAAGATTCTCATTAAAATAAATTAAATTATGGTGTAAGAGGCTGACAGATGTTTGAAATTGGTTATCTTTGACGGTTCATCCGTTACATCAAAATTCAGTCATTTAATTCATCCTCAACAAAAATAAACAGTATTAATTATAACGGAAAAAAATGAATATTTAATGCTGTAAAGCAATTGTCAGTGCTTTTGTGTTGCATTTATCACTGGCACCGGAATTCTTGAGCATTTAACATCTAATTAAGTACACCCAAACTATTAGGGAAATACAAACAAAGAACGCAAGGTCGGAACCACCACCCGAGAGAATAACTGATGAATGACGGGCATAAAAGGAGAGGGTCTTACTATGCCCCTGTTGTCAACAGTCCAGTACTAACATAACTTCATTTCGCTTCATTCTAGTTCAGGTCTTAGAAACTGCTATGCTTATTTCAAAGAACATATTTCTGTATTTGTTGTTTGTCTGCTGTTTTACTATGCGGACCATGAGCGAATTCCTTTTACAGTTTCTCAGCTACTAAGTGATGTTTGCAGATATGTTTCACTTTTTTTAATTGAACGTGCTGAATCTAACTAGCACATAGTACTTTTTTTCTAAAGATAGGTGTAATCACTTTCTTCTTTATATAATTTAGTAAAATACGTGCACTTTTATGACATTATATCAAGCAATTTAATATATTTTTATGTACTCAACAGTATCTTTTAGCAGCACTTATTTTGTGCGCAATAAATTTGATTTTGGAAATTTCTGTAGTTAATGAAACCTTGGAACTATATGAGCAGTTTCTAGCATTACAGCGACTAAGTCAATGCCAGAATTGAATGAATGATTAGTGTTTAACGCCCGTTTTGCTACAGAAGAACCACAGGCGATGGACACTGATGATACATGAGATAAAATGATATATTGGGAAAGGATTTATTTCTTTTTAAGGAAGGAATCGTTCCAGGCCTAAGTTTAGGGTACCTCCCCGGCATTTGCCATTTATCATTTATGAGGAATGAGGAAAACCTGGAAAAAACCTCAGTCAGGGAGGACGGTCGTAGCAGTATTCGAACCCAGACCTCCCTCTTACAAGTCTGTGCCTTAACGACCTCGGCCACCCGTGGCGGTAATGCCAGAGTTGGATCTGTGCTAAAAGTGCACATGAATGCAGAGAAAATTTACAAAATACCTAAATTAATAATATGATATGTTATCTGTCCATCATTTAGTGATTGGAGTAGCAAAATAATTGAACATAACATGAATACAAGAAAAAAGTAATTAAACATGTATGCATACATTTCATTTTTACTAATGAAGGAGTATGCAGCCCTGTGTTCGTTTCTGCTTCAATTTTAATATGGTGTCTAACAGTTCCGTAGGCAGTTTAAAAACATTCATTTAAATGATACATTGGCCTTGATATACCTAAGCAAACTATTTGAATAATTATTCACATCACAGCAATACCTACTTTATTAGATAATAGCTAATCACTGAACATTTAAATGTCTGCAATATCATTAACAATAATACACTTTATTATCTACCAATTTATCTTACTTTCACGATTAATTAAATTTATTTAGATATGTGAAAAAAAAAACAAAACAAATATCCATCTTCTGATGGCCAAAGCAACGAGGAAGCTGAATGACCCAAGATCAGCCGGGCTACACAATTCGGGGAGGACGGACTTGGTTTATTGAACTACTACGTTATTCTTGATTTCCATGCTAAGTAAATAGTGCCGTTTGAACGGTGCAAGAAACAACTCTTAGATTATAGTTTACTAAGAATAGTAAGTAACAAATCTTAGGGCTAATTATTCTATTCCCTAACTAGTATTTATTAATGAATCGTGTGTCATACAAAATCTGCTTGTGCTGTTAGGATAGTGTACTGCTTACTCTTAATTTTTGGTGTCGAACCGCAAAATGCAGAAACATTTAATATGTTCCGACTTTGATAGAAATAGTACGGATATCACAAAAATTGTTCTACCTGTAAAAACCTATATGACAAAACAACATTCTAATGCAACACCTACAGTTACACAAAAGAGACAACATTTATTAACTAAGAAAGAATTTTATTGACCATATTAGCGAGCTTTTTCCTCTACAGTACGTTAAACATTAGCTGTACCTCTATGTCGAATACTACTGTTCCAACCTAGACCCGCTCTAGTTTTCAAATGTATATCTTCTAGCTCAATATACCTAACACAGTGATCTTACGATGTACATCAGCCAGGAAACAGTCCTGGGAAGGTTTTCTGCCTATTTGAACTGTTTCAGAGCTATCGACTTATCATAAATGTTCTATTTTTGTAATATTTGCCTTATCTTGTGACAATATTAGAGAAAATATGTATGCATTTCTGTTTTGGTGCAGAACAACCAAATGCATAAATATGTAGTTGTGGTCTGAATTGAGCACAAATATAACCAAATACTTTCGTGTGTCATAGCTATATGACAGAATTAATGTTAAAGCAAACATTTCAAACTTTATACAATTAATTTTTTTTCAATGAGAACTTAATACACTTTCTTGTTTAAACACAAAAGTTCAACAATGGAAGAAGTACCTACGGATAAATATCAAGAAATTTAGTTTCAGTGGAATGGTTGTCCTGAACAAAGTAACTCTCCTTGCTTCAATTTAGATGACATACATTCTCAAACTTAGATGCGCCTACAAAAGAAAAAGTAATCTGGAGAAAAATTGGTGATCCTGTAGGCCATTTAATGAAATGATTTTGTTGTTGAAAATACATTTTAGCGACAGAAGTGAAGTTTATCTTGAAATTTTGAAAATTGGTGATGAAGATGGGAATCTCTCGAGACTATTTGTTATATATTATTCATGAGTACAATTTACATATCAGGCGAGAATTTTATGATAAACTGGCCTATTGTTTTGTAGCAGGAGGAGGGCCTTTCGAACATTTATTATAACTACTTATAAAATATTATTTTATTAAAAATATTATATCTAGTTAATATGTTCAATGTTGCTTTTATTTAGTAGTATAACAAGAATTAAATAAACAGAAGGATGATTAACCGTTTAATTGTTTAAAACCTTTGTTAAGGCTTGCGTCGCAAATCAATGAGTAAAAATATTGTTTCTTTAAGAATAAATTCTATGAAAATTAATATATGCAACAAATAAATGTAAAACATTCGTCTCTATAAAAATTATGAAGTTTTATGATAAAATAATTAGCGCAGCAATTAACTTTTAACATAAACATCAGATAACTTGGTTTCATCTTACTCACTGTGTACTTTGTATTTCATAATGGGATATGAAGTTAAACAGAGAAGTAAATCACCAAATTTGAGAGAAACACATTACATACATTTATATATATTATTAAGAGCATTAACTGTAGATGATTTGTAGAAAATCTGTAAGAAAATGTGTGCGTATTACTGCGACCTATTGGAAAATGTTCTGCATTATAAGCAAAGTGACACTGAACAAAATTACTGCATCGCTTTTTCCCTAGCTCTTATGAATACCTATTACAGTTGTCATTTCACTGTTGTTACCATTCGGAGGTGCAATTAATTATAGCTTACATAAGAATTTGGAGTCAATTACTAATATGTATGCAATAATTCATTGAACTTCCGCAATTAAAATGAATAATTTTATTTTTTCATCTAGGGTGAGTAGTTGCAGTGTTTTAAGGGTGCTGTTATCAGATAAAGGAAAATAAAACGTTTATATGCTGGTCAGCTCTCAAATTCACATTAGGAAGCTTCTGATTTCGATGTTCAAAGCCGGCCACTGATTTTGTCCTTTTGGTACAGAAAGGCGATTACACAACTTAGGGACAAAAAAATGAAATTGTTACTACGACGAACTTTAGGTGACCATAATGCGTCAAAGCGACAATAAATGGCAAGTTAAATGTTCTTTACTTCTTATAAGAGCATTCTCACTCCTCTGAAATGAAACAGAAAGGAAATTTCGTTTAACCCTTCAGAAAATTCACGTCTCAAAATTAGAATTTACCTCTCACTGGGACATAGGGACAGTGATAAATACTGTCCATTATTGGAAACCGTCACAGAGATCCCCGTTTTCGCTCTCTCTTTGTTTCAGCTAGTTGAATTCGCCTCTGAACTCGAACTCCCCATCATTCATTGCCTACGGCTTATTCAAAATGGAAACTCCATGAGCGATGATATTTTTGCTTAAAGCTTAGAAGTAGACTGGTGTTTTATGTCAGTTATAAATGCGACATTTTGGACCGTAATAGTCTCAGAATATTTACTGCATATTTATTGATCTTGATAAGAATTTGTACCCTGTTGGTGTTAAGCAGGGTAGCTCATGTATTTCTGTTGTGAGGAAAGGGAAAAGTAGCACATTATTAATACTACATAATCATGATAACTTTGCATCACTACACATTTCAAGCTTAATTTATGAACTGTTGAAAACCCATTCGTAAGAAAGAATTAAATTGCTGAATGTCATAAAATGCTCGGAAATATTATTCAGTACTTTCTGTAGCATGTACAAGTCTTAACAACAATGCATATGAAGATATTTCTGTTACATTTTTGGTTTTATCGAAAAGTGGCATTGCTTTTTTTGCCAATGTAACATTGACTTTCTCCTTGGGGATGTTCGATTAGCTCATTCTGAATTGTTTTCCAAGTCCCATGAAAGTAACTTATTTTCCCCAAATATTCTTTAGCTCTGCACTTATAATCAATGTCAAAGAACAAATAACTTTGAAATTTCCAGAACTATTTGAATAATCTGATTTCAGGTGCACCTAATGGAGAGCTTTTGTTCACATAATGTACTAATAGCATCATTTAACATTATTAAATTTCGTCTTATTTTCCTCACTTCTTCATTAGATTTTCTATAATTTAATAATTTATTGTGCTCGTTAAGTAAAGCATAGATGTGAAAGTTTATTTAGGCAAATTGTTGTACAGTTGTTCATTCGTTAGTTTTACTTTGTGTACAAGCCCTCCCACATAATGTGTCGTATTGTTTCTAGTTGTTTTTTAAATCGTGCGGCCATTAGTCGTTAGGTTTTCATTGTTTTAAGTATTTTTAATGTTAAAACGCATATTGAATTGGTCTAGAAATAAAGATTGAATATTATTCCTTTAAGAAGTGAATAGTTCCAAACACGTATGACACCTCCCCCTCCTTACACTACTTCGTAAAATAAAAGTACGAGTAAAATGAAAGTCAAATATAGTTTTACGTAAAATACTTTTAATTTCATAGAAAACCATGAAAAATACTAAAGTCGATAATTATCATTTTGCAATATGATACAAAATATTCCCTATATAAGCATTATTAACACTCTTTGCTGGTTTTTATAACATTTAAATGGTATTTTTGTAACTCCAGAATATTAATAGTTCGATATATGAACAACGCATTTATAAAGAAACGTAGCATCTCTTGACAAAAGTAAAATTGATATTCCTTTGCATTCAATAATTGATCAAAAAAATTAACGATACATTATAAAGATATTCTCAATTTTGTTTTTGTGGACATGAAGTTAATACAGTGTTAATCAACCATATTTTAGTATTTTTAGAATAAACTCAAAAAATTGCGATATTCAGAGATTAATACTAAATCCGCCTTTAAACATTTGCCTTTTTGTACTTAAAATTGAAATGTGTATGAAGAAAAAAGTTGAAATACATGCAAATAAAAAGTTCAAATTTAAACTTTTTTCGCATAGTAAAGGCCAAGTATGAATTAAATAATGCAATAATGCCAATAGTTTACAAAAGGAATTCTGCTGCCATTTGATACTCAATGTGTATGAAAAATAAATTTCTTGTCTATAATTACCATAGAAACCGACAAATCATTCTGAACTTGAAAATTATATCAAAGCTTCTGTATTATATAAAGAGTTAAAATTTGAGCAGCTGTTTGTGGAAAAAAATTCTCGCATTCATTATTTAGCATTTTATAACTACTAAATTACTTCATATATATATTTTCAATAATGCTTATATTTATACTCCTAAATACAAAATAAATATGACTTTTTGTGTAATCTCCCCATACTCTTTAAACATACCTGAGGGGATTGCGACCTGCACTTTGGGAACCGCTTTTTTTGGTAGTTCATCTTTTTAGTTTTTAATTTGTGTACCGTAAATTATTATTATCGTTATCATCAGCATTATTATTAGATGTATTTATGGACGCTCTTTAACATATTCGGTGATTGGAATCCTGTCAAATTCAGGGAGTGAAACGGCCGATAAATTTTGATCAGAGACTTTTCCTTTCGTGCCGTAAACCTACAATGTGTGTCTCATGGTTGTACTTCTCTTCTAAGGAAGCCAATTTAGGATTTTTACGCATTAAAAATCCATCATGATGCTGGCCGTGGGTCTGCGAGGAAATTGCGGTTACCTCTAGACCACAAAGCCTGATCCTAACTCAGAAGATTATATTTCATATCTGAAACTAATAAATCAAATTAAATATGTTAATAAAATATTTAAAAACGAAAAATCAATTTTATATTTGTAATTTAAAAAAAAATTAAACGTAATATTTAGTTTCGATAAAACGGGTTAACGTTAAGAAAATTAATATTATGTTATATATTTTACCAGTCTCCAAGGAATAATATATGTTTACGGTGTCCCAAAATCGCCGTATAATTTTTCGAAATAGTAGTCTATAATTGGCTAACGTTTGGAAAAAAACAGCAGCTAATTTAACAATCTTCAACACCTGGGTACTAAGAACGTGTTACAAATACTTGGTGCACATATTTTCATTGAAAATGGTTTTCTTTGTTTATTTGTAAATGAAAATATTGTAGAGCAAATTAAAGGAAAAACTTGTACTTAACACCTTACTTTGTTACCCCTAAACCTCTTCAAATGCAACCAATATTGAATAGTTGCCATGAAAGTACACGAGGGTACAACTTGTAAAAAATGTACGTTGATTTTAAGACAGCATGAACACTCTTTATTTATATAGTTTCTATGCAAAAATAAGACAAACGTTATCAAGATAAGAGATTTACAAAAAATGGCTATCACATATTTAAAGAAAAATGTGAAATAAAATAAAGAATATAAAAACGTGCAGCAAAGGAAGTAATTCCTAATATTCATGCATAGGAATGTTCTCAAGAAAACTGCAAATGAGCTTTTAGTTACTTGTTATTTATCAGCGCTCCACTTTCTGCAGAAAATGAATAATAATTGTAACAGTGAATAGAACAAAGTACAACAAATAACTCATACACTCCACTGTTCGTACTGGCCCTCAACGATACATTGTCATTGAATTAATTTGCAAAGGATGAAAAGATATGGGCGACAGAACAAGACCTTTCTGTAGACAGTTGCTATAAAAGCAGTACCCTGTCTCAGTACAAATGAGAGCAATTATTTTAAATTAGAGAATTAAACTCATATATGACTCGACCAGAGAAATGGAGAAAAGCTGCAGTCGTCAAGTTTGTTCCCTTTCTGCGGATTAATTAGCTCTTCGGCCAACTTACGAGTAGTTCAATGAGAGACGTGAACCAGAAGGGAACGAACGCTTCATTAAAAACAAATGTCATCCTCTTGGCTACCACCCGTCAGTTCTTGTTCAGCTCTTAAGTTTTCCATTTGCTTTGGCGCATGGATTGCTAATATTAAAGGTGAACGTTTTAACTACTCAGAAGGCTTTGAACCAACAAAGGTCTGTATGTACTCCATTGAAAGGATCTTTGAGAGAGTATTAGAATTAATCATTTTAAACTGAGCAAAGTCCAAGAGTTGGTTAGGAGATTATGGAGAGCGAAAAAATGAGTCTCTCAAGATTTTTTCCCCCAGTTCTTAAAAAAACCTACCCCTATGTTGGTTTTTAAAGGCCGATTCGTATACTTTTTCGTGCTTTTATGTGAACAAGCTTGGCTTAAGATGTTATTAGTTCAGCTTTTCAATTATTTCTTACATTAAAGACTTTATATCGTAGTAGACAATTGCTGTTACTCGACTATAAAAAACGGGATTCGCTTTAAAGATCACGGGTTTGTTTTAAATGCGTGATTTACGTTTTAAAACATTTAAGGAAAGGAATTTATCAGAGAAACTTTGCGCTATCATCATGTACAACATGCATTAGGCCTTAAACCCTCCATCTCCACACTATGAATTTATATTAAAATCGACCTCTCAATTTTTATCGCAGACTGCTCAGTCTGATTATCCTACAAGATTATAAATTATGTACTATATTTAGTTTGAAATGTGTACTTCATCTTGTTTTCCGAATTTTCTGTATGGTGTGACATACGAATATGTGAATATCCAGCCAGTGAGCTTAAAATTCTCTTCTCTGCCAATTATATCCTTTAATTTTGTCGTTTTGTCAGAGACCAGCATTTCGAGTCATAAGAGTTGTGAAGGGGTAGCCAGTCTTTATAAAAATTTAAGACTTTCCTTTCTAACTGTTCTCTCTAAAGTCTTCTTAAATATCCCATTTAACTGTTGGAACGAGATTTATATCAATGTCATTTATATGCTCATAAAGTCTACTGCAGTTCAAATAATTGAACTTACTAAAGTATGTTAGTACGTAGCTTTTTTAAGAAATTACAGAGGTAAATGTAAATTTACAAGTAAATTTTTAATAATTATATTGTTTATTTATAAGTTTTAAAGTGAATGACATGGAAAGAGAAAAGTATTTTTTGAACCTGTGAGAAAAATTGAAATTTTACCTTTTTCCTTTGGAAAGAGAGGCTTTATTTCCAATGAAGGGTACTCAGATTTACGTGTGGGAAGAAAAAGTAAGAAAGGAGAAGGGAAAAGTATGCTTATTTCATTTTACTTTCTCCTTTATTTTGTGACGTCGGTACGTTTATCTCACCGATTGATAATTTTCTTGTAACGTCAAGTCAATGTCATGTGATCGTAGTGACATCACTTGGATTTCATTGGTCACCACTCCATTACCTGGCAATCCAAATCTCTTCTGCATGTTAGGCAGCGGCTCTCTCTTTTCTGAGCTGGAGTAGGGGTAAGGTACCGGTAGGAGCTCCCAGGTCCCGATGCCGGGACCTTTCATTGATTGCTCTAATGAGAAAAAAACCTTGGAGTCATTACATACAGTAATCTCTATTGGAAATACCATGTTGCAGAAACCTGCAGGAAAGTAAGATCTCTAATCCACACCTTTAAAAGATTAAACTTGTCTCTACCCAGAATCTTATAAAAGATCTTGGTGCAATCCCTGGGGATGCCTCACTTCGACTACTGCGATTTTCTACTCACAGGCTTAAACTCTAACCTAATGCAAAAACTACAGCGAGTTCATAATATGTGCATACGTTACATCTGCGATGTGCGTCTGTTCGATCATATAACACCCTCCTTCTTGGTTCTGCTTGAAAGACCGAAGAACTAGTCATTGTCTCACACTGCTTTTCAAAATTATCCACACACAATCTCCACCTTATCTATCTTTTCATTTTCAAAATCTATCTTTCTCTCATACGCTTAACACACGCTCTGAAACCCGGCACGTACTTATTACATTGCACTGAGTATCACTTTACTCATCATTCACAGTAACCATTGCGGGTCTCTGAAATGCATTGGTTGCCAAGGGATGTCAGAGACTGACAAAATTAAGGAGCACTTCATAAGAAATTGTTTAATGTTATCGGAAATATACTTTTTATATGAAAATACAGGTATTTATTTGTTTATCCTGCTGTAGAATTATTCATTCTATTATTATTATTATTATTATTATTATTATTATTATTATTATTATTATTATTACTATAATAAATGTTCCTATCTCCATAGGTTTTAAATGTTATGCTTTGCTCGTATATTTACCTTTATTTTCATGATTTACATAGGTTGATATGCGTATAAATTGTCATTGTTTTGCTTGTTTTACTATTTTATTTTTCATCTTAAGTTAATACTTTTCATTATTCACATTAATATATTAGCATACATTTATTTATCTACTTCATGTTTTAAATTGGTTTATATGTAGAGTACTGCCTTGTTACTGTCAATGTTATGATTGTAATATTGTCGCTATAACTTAGTGTAATTATTATTAGATTGGTAGCGCGCTAATGAAATAAATAAACTCCTCGCCTACCAAGTTGACCCAAGTTTAATAATATAGTGGTAGGGGCTGAATAAGCCTTTGTAGCTATTTGTATGGATTGAGTCATATCCATTTGCTAATATCTTAATGCTTTAACTTGTTAATAGTCATCACATATGAGCAAGGAATCTGAGCAGTTCTTTAGTTTAATACTCGAACAAGCTTCTCTGCATAGTTTATTGTTTAATGAGAGTTATTTAATTAATTAAAGCATCCGAAGCATAATATTTAATTAAATGTTTAAATTGCTTCAGATGTTGTAATGTTTTACTTTTATTTATACTATGTACAACATACACATTTTATATGAAATTTGTTGTTATATGCTCTTTTGGTTTTATTTTAAAAACTGGTAATTAAATTCATAAAAAGAGCCAAATTTTTACTTAGTTGCCAACGTGCAATATAACAGAACGATCCACACCGCAAGTACTGCGGTGTTACTTTGTATCATTTGCTGTAGTAAAGTGAAGTGTAGCAGGTTTTCACGCTACAATTTGCTTCTCTCTTATTGTATTTCTGCTTTCAATATTTGTTCATTTTATTTACCCGTTCTTTAACATAAATAAAAAATCTAATATTTTATGTTTGTTTTTATTTAAATTTTTTATTTTATTATTTTCTCTAAAAACGAAAAGAAATGATAAATTAGACTTCATGGCATAGCTGCTATTTCAGTGCGTGTGCCCAATTTGGTAACTGTATGCATATTTAATGGCAGTTAAAATGTATTAATATTCGCTTTATTTATTGATATATAAGTTTCAACCTCAACAGCATTACAACTTGAGAGTATGGGGTTCAAAATACTGCCGAATAGCCTTCTATTGCATATCTAAAGACATTTAGGGAGAGCCCTTTCTCCCTCATTAGATCAACGCATTTTGAAACTACTGAAGTTAAAGCTGATTAATGAAATCATCGAAATGGATATTTAATAGTAATGAGAAAACCTGTGCCCATAGTCATCTCATTTGAGGCAGTGAACGTGTAGTCAGGGCGTGAACTTCTCCGGACATTTGTAAGACACTGTAATGTGCACGCAGCATCGCAAGGCAGTGCGCGATTCATTCTAGTTCCGTTCATCTGGTGTAAGATTTTCTCACCACAATCTGCAATAATGACACCGACATCATTACAGGTAAGCTTTCTGTGTGTCTGAGATGAATTTTAGGCAATATCTCTCAAAGTTATACATTTGTTCTGTATTTTTTGTATTAACATGCATTTTAATTCAATTGCTCTAATTCAATTATTAAAGGAGCTATTTATTTTTCAGGAATGATCCTCCGATTTCAAAACAAATGACTAAATAGAACGAGTTGTTTATAAACTCACCGCAATTAAACGAATAAGTGTTTAACGAATCGACCCTAAATTCGGCACCTACTGATTAAAATAAGCATGTTGTTGTGATCACTCATTGAACTATTTAGAACGCCTATTTGTTTATAACAAAACGAAGAGGTTAGGGAATTCTACAATTGAAAGGCAATGTTATCATTGATTTACTCTTTGCTTCGCTTTGCGTAGTTTTATTGTTTACACATTTTAAACTATGTCTGAAATTTACGCGCCGACTAGTACTTGACAGCTATTCATGAAATAATTCAATTGAGCCAACTCGCTTTGATTGCAGCATATGAAAGTATAGAGGAAACTGTAAATATTCCATTGTTCATCAACAAGCCTGTCCCGATGATCAATCAAAGTGCATAAATGTATAAACAAACCGATAAATGATGCAAGACGCACAAAATAGGTACAAAACGTAAAGTACAAAATAAGTTTAATCTCCCACTAGAATGTTGTATAATTTTATCAAAGTTGCCAAAACTGTTTCGAAAACTAAATTGGACTATTTTAACACTCGTGTGTTTAGTTAGGTTTAATTTGGTACCTATATAATTGTTTCATAATTTGATACAGGATGTGTTAATGTTCCACTTTCGTCGCCGATGACAGGAACAACCATCAATGCTCTGTATTTTTTCTTTTCCAATTCCCGTTAAAATATTTTATGGAAAGGTTAAGACTTTTCTTTACTTCGCTTCATTTTCTGTGTACTTTACACTGCAATTTCAGTTCACTAGTTCAACTTGTCAGATTTTATGGCTTCTCTATGTTCTTTCTTGGTACAGGGTATTATTTTCTAAATGTTTTCTTATACCAAAATTTAATTTCCGCATAATAACACGTAGGTACATTTATTCCATTATTTATGGATTTTCCTATAAAGTACTGTACAATCCTTGATGACCTTTTTGCCAGGAACTACGGACACATCTCTGCAGCTGCTCACATTGAATATGATACCCGTGTGAAATGAAGTGCATTAGAGTTCGCCCAGTAAACAACGTTGTCACGTCTCTGCAACCTCTTTCAGCATATGTTTAGTGCTAATAGAGATCCGGTGTGAGAATAAATAGTTTATTTATTCATGTATTATTTATTTATTAATCTTCAAATATTCTTAATAAAATGCCAAACGATATATTGATAGTTCCTGTTCAATAGTAGCAACGTGGAAGAATTACCAGGTATTTCGTGGCGATGAACGAAAATGGTAACACTCGGAGCTCAATGGCAGGGAGCGAGGTTATTGAGGTTTGATCTTCACTTTACATAGTCAACTCATTTGCTGAGGACCTTGTTGATCAAAGGCAATGCTTCAACACCAGCAACTGCACTTAAGATTTCTCTGACAAAATTCATCACTGGTGTAATATTATGAATGTTTCAAATTTCAAAATGTATCCAATCACATGCATGCACATGTCAGCTACCAAACATTACATTTTGAAAAAGAAATCCCTATATCAAAATCAGTAAGTGTAATTATTTTGGTCTAATACATAGAATCGTCTATTTCATGTATTGCTATCGAGTTGGATTCTCGTTAATTTGTTTTTTTTTAATTCTGTAGAGTAATTCATATAGAAATAACATTTATTAATTTCAAAACGATACTAGCCACAGTGTATTATACCTGATATGTAGAATATCTTTGGAAGATTATTAACCTGTACAGAAAATGATGAAAATGTACTCTCTCCTACATAAGGCACAACACAACATGGCGTTCATTGTGAAAATGATATATTGCATTTTGTTCATAGTTCACAGATGAAACACGGTTTCATTTATGCGGCTGTGCGAAATCACAGAACTCAAGCTGTTTCACCGTCCAAAATCCACATGTCATTAATGAAGCATCTATGCCTCCGGTTAAAGTCGGGGTTTTAGTGCGCAATATCCGCACAGAAAAGAGTGAGAGTGAGGCCATTTGGGGGGGTGGGCAGACTGTGGACACTGCAGAGCACTGCCAGATTTGAATGGAATTGTAGAGCAACTGGATGACATAGAGCTGGCTTATGGACATTTCCAACAAGATGGCGCTACATGCCATACATCATTCCAACTTATGCCGCTAATTGAAAGTTTCTTTGACGACCGAATAATCTCCAATATCTTGTGACCACCGAGATCTACTGATTTGACAACACCAGACTTCTTTCTATGGGGTTACTTAAAAGACAGAGTTTACGCCACACGCCCCCAGATATTGGACTATCTGAAGCTCAACATTACACAGGAGATTAATGATATTGACAACACAGTCTCCAACGAGTGGCCAGTGACATGGAACGAGGTGTTGAGTTATGCCTTACGTAGGGGAGAGAACATTTTCAACATTTTCTATATAGGTTAACAATCTCCCAAATATACTCTACGCTTGAGATATAACAAGTTGTTCATTTTGAACAAAAAATGAAAAAGAAATATGTTAGTTTTACATAAATAATTCTCTACGTCTTATGTATGAAAATACTTTTATAGAAAGTAATAAAAATAAATGAAAAAAACCACTCCGCAAGACCTAACACGATCTTCGAAACTATAATCTTTCGCTTTGCACGGGTGGGTAACTCCCTCTGGATTAAGCTACTGTACGCCATTCACGAAACTTCTCTGCGGGTAGAATGCAGCAGAAATAGTTAATTCGCATGAGACACTGTGCTTCCCACTAACTGAGATGATATCCTGAATGTATATACTAGCCTTGGAAATAACGTACACTACGGAAGTATTAAAATTAGTTTTGTTTCAACAGTTCGGACGATAATGTGGAATATTATTAAGATCTATTTTTAGGAATTTAGGGGGAAAAAAAAAAACAACTGCAGCTTCGCGTACCCAAGTAATACAGTTTCTTTTCTGCACGTCCGAATTCTCTAGTATCTCAGCGCTAGAGTTGCGTAAACAGCACGTTCCTCTCGGAGCTGTTCTCGTGGTTAGAACATTTTCGCATAGCACTATAAATAATTGGGTTGTTGTTTCTTTACTAAGTACTGTCATGTCTTAGACTTTAAATAATTTTATAATATTAAATAATATAATTATAATTAGCTGTTGATAACCGGAATTTCCTCGCTCGCGAAGCAGGTTTGATAAGGTACACTTTTACCCAGTTTTGTTGTGATACTGACTAATAGGCATCTAATTTTAGCTTCGTTATCTTCATTTAACTTAGTTATTTTTCTTTGTGGTCCATTGATTCCCTCTCTGAAATTTGTGTCTAAAATCTCTCTAAAGTATTACAATGTACATAATTTTCAGTATATGAATTCAGCATTAAAACAGAATAGAAATGCCCTTTTTTCTTGTGAGATAAGTAAGTTTGCCATTATTGTTAATTTGAATAAATTGCTTAACTTTTCTTGGTTGGAATTCTTCAACGTTTCAGCGCTCTTCTTCATTATTGAAAACATGGGTAATAATTAGCAAATATCGCTTCTTCGTTTTTATTCATAAATGCAAGCCTTAATTGATCTCATAAGATATTTTGCAGAAATTCATCCATCGGTGTGGTAAATGTGTATCAAGATTGTTCTCACTTCAGGCGTATGAGATATCATGCTGCTGAAACGAATTTGGAAAATGCTACCTCAGAATTCAATGTAGTTGGCGTAGAGCATCTGCAGATTCATCATTTTCTGTGACAGTTTCTTCTAAAATGAAAGGTCTCAAACCATACTATGACACTCTGTAAACACTCCGGATTTACGGAAAATCAAAAAAATGACAAAATTGCATTTGTTAGGGAGAATTATTTTTATTTACTTTCTGCAGTAATGCAATTTGTAAGGATGTCACTCCTGAATGAGCAGATTGTGGAGACGGCTGATTTTACGGATCCCGGAAAAACGGACAAATGACAGGACTGCCACTCGTGTACTTTCGTATGTTGCTGTTTTCGGATTATCTGCGGGCGCTTGATTGAACACAAATCCTGTTTCCTTAACCTCTGCAAGCAATCGTCCAACTTGCCAATCTGAAACTGGCTCTGAGCACGTGTCACAGAACTACCCTTTCAGTTTTCTTTTACTTCGCTGCCCAACCACGAGGATGGTCTCAAATTGTTTTCGTGTCAACATTTTTTATTACTAGAGTAATTTGAAAAGTTCTCGTAGTGACCATAGATTGCAGCAATAATTTCAAGGCAATTGCTGTATCAAAAACCTCAATCTTTTACAGAAATGGCTGCGCGATAATGCTTAGCTCCATGAGGACAGCGGTAGGTTTGTTACAGTGCAGTTATATCTGCGTTGGAAAATGTCAAATTTTGAACAGTATGCGATAAGAAGGGCAGCAACAGAAATTACTAGAGACATGGCCAGTACTTTAGAGAGATCTATGCCATCCCTTTCGACTTGTTTTCAAGCGGACTACTGAGTTCAAACCGATCGTGCAAGCTTGGAAGGTGTCTCATTTGTATGACAGCCAAATATCTGGCATGATATTGAAAAGGTGGAAAATTTGAAGATATGGTACAAGAGGATCTGCGACTAAAGCTCTGAGAAATTGCTGAAACTATAGAAATTTCAGGTGAACTGGTGTTTCACATTTTGATGCAGAAATTATGCATGAAAAAATTAGCAGCAAGTTCAGTTCCGCGGTAATTGATACGATATCAAAAGCGAATCATGCAAATCTCCAAGGAAATTTTGAATCACTTTTAGAAAGATACAAGTGATTTACCCATGAATTTGCGACCAATGTTGACACTTTGGTGCATTATTACCCATTACAAGCGAAATAATGCAAGCATGGTCATTCTCCAGTCATAAATAAGGCCAAATGTGTGTGAAATCGGTCAGAAAGGTCTGGGCATGGGAAAGATCTGTTATCTCCTAGTGAAACACCTGTTACTGATGCATACTATGTTAATTTGTTAGACCAACTAAAGGCAAAATATGTCCAAAAGAGCGGGTTGGTTTTTCAAAGAAAGAAAGTGGTCTTGCATTAGGCTAGTGTTTGTTGCTGCACTATGATTAGCTGCCACATCTGCCTGGTTACCCAGATTTGGCTCCATCAGACTTGGTTCCTTCTCAGATGGAGAAGAGTCCTTGGTGAAAAGAAAATTTTTATCCAACGAAGAACACAAAGCATCAGTTAATAATAATATGCAGTCCTCGAGAAATGTGACTTCCTTGATGGGATAAAGGCCTTCGAACAAGTATATCCTGTGATACTATGTGTTTTGCTGAATTTTCGTTCAAATACCACGTTTCAGCCATTCCTTCCTACCATCACCCCCCTTACCTATTGACTTATGATAGAAATGAAAGGGGGGTAGAAATATTATGTATACAGTACTTCGCAGTGACTAGTGAAAAAAGAAAATATTGCAAATTTAATGAAGATGAACTATTTATATATTTAAACCAAGAATAAGAAAATGAAGTAGGTACATTATTTGATACGTATAAAGATCCTCATCGAAAGACATTATATATCTTATATAATGCGGCCAAATATAAAAATATTTTAAGAGAAGAAGGGTTAAAATAATTTACGCATTACAATTTATACATTTTAACACTGTTCTAAATCATTTATAATTTTATTTATTACATTTATTTCTATTTGTTTTAATTCTGGTACTCCTGGGAAAATTTTCATTTTTTTATTTGGTTTATTTACGAACACTCTTGAACATCTCGGGTCATCAACGTCGCATTCAATTCCGGGTGTGAAACGGCTGACAAATTTTGCTCAGAGGCCTCTTCTTTCAGGCTTGAGGTTCTTTATCGTGCCGTAAATTTACAACATGGGACCTACGGCTTTAATTCTCTTCCAAAGGAGGCCGTACTTAGGATTTTGCACCCGAAAAAAATCCATCGACTCTGACTGGGATTTAACCTGTGACCTTGGATCTACGAGGCAAGTGTGGTTACCACTAAACCACTAGGATTGACGCTGATGAGAAAGATACAATGGACTGGAAAACATATCCTTTCAAAAAGGTTCTTTCACTAAAAATGTTCGATAAATAAACTGTCTCTTCATGAAATGTCCAAGTAAGAAAAATTGCAGCCATTGCGAACTACTATCCCAAAATGCATATCCCATAATCGAAGAAACGCTGAGGGAATTTTGCAACACATAATGAGAGTGTAGACGTGTCGGACACTGTAACACTTTCTTACTCCTGTCTGAACTCCTAGATGTATTGCAGTAGTGTGCCGGATTTTAGAGCAAAGCACGTGCCGCCGATGATATTTTTGAAATAATCAGTTGCAGTGCTGCTTTATAACATTATGGGCAAATTACATAGTGCCGAGGAAACACACGTTGAGAAATAATAACTATATAAAAACAACTCATTGTTTTATTGTGCTTTATTCTGAGAACGTTGCAAATTATTCTAGAACTAAAACAAAATGGAAAAGCACAAACATTAACCTCATTGCGTTTGTGCATAGGAAGATTTTATACTACGGTTAATTTTCTCACTTTTTTGAACCGTTTTATTCTATCAAAATACACAATCCATACGGATTACCACTTCTTGTAGTTAACCAAATATCTCTGTCACTTTCAGGGTTTCTAGTAGATATTTACAACTCAGGTGTACATTGTAACATGGCGATAATTCTATTTAAGCAATGGGAGGCCTCGATAAGGTTCTAAAGAAGCAAAGTTTACATAAATATATCCTTAGGTTTTAGGTCAAGTTTTCTGTGTTCCCTTTTGTGGTTAGAGAGCTCTTAGCGGGTATTGATTTGCTAAACATTCATTAGATTGTTGAATCGATACTGTAAACAGAAGGAGAACTTGCAAAGTGTTACCAGGTTCGGGAAAACAGAGTCTGTCATAAATGAAAGAGAACGGTAGTAATATGATAGATGATTGATGGCTGCAGTCTTCAGTAACGTATCGTATCCAGCAACGTTGTTACTTGTATGTAAGGAGCAGCCTGTTTCAAGTACGGTTGCCAGATTTTCCCATTTTGGCGGAAATTCCCTAAATGTTCAGTATTATGTACGTCTATGTATGTTCGTTTTGTTTTGTTGTTAATAGCAAACAGAATTGTAGAATGGCAACTCAGGCGGTAACATTTTACACTCATATTCGAGAGGTCGTGGGATAGATTCTCATTAGGCCAAACATGCTGGGTTTTTTTTGTTTTCTGGTTTTTTTACCAGATCTATAAATACCACGTATTTTTCTCTTTCACGTTTCCTTTAATTTCATTTCGCTGCTTTTATTAATGGACGCTCTTTAACGTGTCAGATCATCAGCGTCCCATTCAATCCAAGGGCGTGAAATGGTCGATAAATTTTGCTCAGAGGCCTCTTCTTTCAGGCTTGAAGTCTTTTACATGCCGTAAATATACGACAAGGTACGCCACGGCTTTACTTCCCTTCCGAAGTAAGCCACACATAGGAATTTTACGCCCGAAAAAAATTAATCTACCCTGGCCGATATTGAACCTGCGATCTTGGGTCTCTAGGCAAGTATGGTGACCGCTAGACCACCAGGATCTACTAAGCTGGTTGTGCCACAGGGTCTAAAGTGCTTGCGAGTGTGAAGGTTTCTATTTCGAAGTATATGGAAACTGACTTTCTGAGAGCTCGAACTTTTTGGGGGATAAGGGGACCCTCCACCGAAGTTCGGTTGTTCTATCTTACATGTGTTAGGGACCCCTTCCGCGTCGTCACCCCCCGGCGTCTTCATTATTTCATCCCTCTTATTCCTACCTTCGGGAACGAAAGACCGGCTGTTAGCAAGATTTAAGTACCGAATTAAATTCCTTTGGTTTTTAAAAAAAATGTTAACAGATCTCTTAGGCTTGGGGAAATCAGCATTGTCGTTAATTCCACTTGAACTTGGTTTATAGTTGAAGATTCATTCTGAATAAAGAATTCCATAAAATCATCGAAATCTACTAGAAACTTTATCTTGCGTTTTCTTTTTCTTTCTCTCCGTTGTAAAAGTTCCTGTTATAGACAAATTTTTCGCGCGATACAAACAGCAAACACGGCAATAAATTTTACTTTCATTATCACATATCATCTAGGTCATTTTTAGAGAATTTATTAAACTGAATAAACGGTTGCTGTTTTGTACCTTTAGAACAATTTATCTGTTTTTTGTTTGAAAACCGAGAGATCAGCAGAAACTTTGGCAATGAGTACATTTTAATAATGCACTTATGATTCACGAAAAAACTGTGTTACATCTCTTTCGTAAATATGAACCTAAATCTTGAATGTTTAATATATAATTAGTGCTACAGAAAAAACAATGTTTTTGTAAATACCCAAATATTAGTTCATAAGAGAAACTATATTCAGAGTTGATCAGAGAGTAAGCAGAATAACTTTCGTCATGTATTTTACTAATATCAACTTTTAAATTACAATGGTCAAAGTATAACGTGTGAAACTATGGTTTTATATGAATAAATCAGCGTTTTTGGTCAAAATATTCATTGTTAAGTACATCTTCAACTTCGATACAGATAGAGAGTTAATTTTGGTCTCTTGCTGTTCCAGTTGCCCAACAAATAATTAAAATATGTACATATTTTCCTGAATTAACAAATCATAAAAGCAATGGATGTAGTTAGCCAAGTACTTTCAGTTTTTTTTTTTTTTTTTTTTGGCCATTCTGAATCTCAGATATGCGAAAAATGCATAACGGTTTAAGAGGATCACTTTTGTACTGTAGTATTGTGGGTGTAGCATGGAGATATTATTATCGCCAATGCTATAATATAACATTTTATTATTGTTAATGAACATTATTCCCTAATGTTAAAGGATATTATAAGACAAAACGCATATGCTTTTAACTTTCTACAGTACAGTGTGTGTACATAGAACATGTAATAAGGAATATATTTGCTGTAGTTTTGTATTGAATACAGAAATTTAATCAAAAGTCTGTTCTGCAAAGTTTACTTTCATTTCAATATTTAACAACGAGTAAAGTACATTTCGTGATTTATAATCGCTATCAAATTATGATTTGTACTATATATAGGGAGCTTACCGAAGAGAGAAAAATATAATATAAAAAGCCCCCCAAAACTATGGAAGCTTGTATGTACTTCGATAAATTGTAACATAAGATAATTTCACAACATTTAAGAAAAAATAGTTTTCATTTCTAATTTATTACAAATAGTTATAAGACAATTAATATAGTACTGTGGCAGGTTAAACTAAAATACGTTTAGGGTGGATACAATACACGTTTGTAAAATTTAAATATAAATATTTCGTCAAAACTTTAAATATTTAAATGGTGCTTTACTTATATTTATCCAAAAATGTAAAACCCATCCAGCTATGCAAGTGTATCAAACGGGGCACAAAAGAAACATGCCAAACTGGGCACCAAAATTTTGCATACATATATTAACTTGCAACAATTTATACAAAATTCAAATAACATGAAACCAGGTTAATTTTCAAAGAATACCAATAGTTATCTGAAACTCCTGTCTTTAAGGACGATATATAGGAAAACAACCAAGAAACTCGGAAAATTTCTACTTAACCGAAATATTTTTCATGCTCTGGAACTTCTTGGCTGCAACCTCTCGGAGGCAAAACTCAGGAGAGAGCGTGCGTAAGCCGTCACGCAGAGAACTTCACCCTATATTTGAAGTTTATGCCGATCGACTAATGCACATCTTGTCAGAAAGAATTTTTAGATTCTCTAAAAATAGATACAAATTTTTTTTATTTTCTTACACTACGGCAATAATAATATTGTAAATTAACGAGCAAGAAAAATTAAATATGAGCACCACTGGTTGTTAAATTAGAAATAATGGTTTTTATACACTTTATAAGGCAATAATAAGTGCATTTCTAGGAATATTTTTATTGTTTCAATTCCTCGTGAGTAGTAGATCGAATAAGAAATGCTCTTTCATTGAGGTAACCCCCATATTTAGTGATTAAATAACTAGATTCATATCATGACCTAAGGTGACAGTTGTTCGGAAAATCTTTATTAATTACAAGATCACTAAATGCGTCGCTTAAAAGTGTTTTTACGGTGTTGTGAACCGCCGGCTTGCATAAAAACAATATTTTCACTATAATGTTTCTGTATTATAGAGTAATGAAACATTGAAAATATCGCTGCCCATTTACCGTTATTGTTTTCTTCTGTTCGTTTTTAATTTCTTTATAGAAATGTCTTATTATAAATTGCGATGTAAAACCACACCAAAAAGTAACTTTAACATTGTGTTATCCTTGCTAAACAATTGTTCCGATTATTTTATACCCATATCCTACTAACACCTCCATTTAAATCTAAGTGTGCTAATCTGTTTATAAGATTTTGTCTACTATGTAATGTGATGCCTATATGCATATGCTGTTCTTTAAATACTTTTCAGCTTTATAATACAAAATAATTATATACATAATTTGCGCAAACTTCCGGATTTATTGTAAAAGTACAGCTGCACTCATTTCGTTTTCTGCTATCTTTGGTCTACTTACTAGTTCACCAAATTACGATTAGGGTACATTTCCCATTCCATGTAACGTTTGAAATATCCTCAATGCATTGGAATATTGGCTATCGCATTCTTAGTAGTACTGAATGAAGTCCATTGGTATTCGAAAAGGGAAAACCATTCTAATACTTACTGTTCGTTAATTGCTAATTAAATTATTTGTACAAGAGTAGCAGGCTATTAGGGCAACGAGCGTTAAACAAATGACCGCTCAGTTTTGATGCTTTGTGTGAACCAATCACTGCTTCTGAAAGCAAGGCCTGAAAGAATGAACGTCGGATGAAGCAGCTTTTACAAACAGTGAAATCACTCACTTTCAAAAAGTCAATACTAGGATCTTAGCCATTGTGTTTAAATATGCTGAAAATGCAGCTCAGTTTTTCAATTATTTTGGTAAGGAATAATATGATAACTTACCGGATTCGTAAGAGTTTTATGGGAACCATTTATCAGCAATTTGTTGAAGAAACGCTTGTAAGTGGGTTTTACGTAATAACACACCTCCGCATAGGAGTAGGAATGTGTCATCATCTATCTTCATTCTTAAACAGTTTTAGGATCCTTAAAATCGGCCAGCAAGGATGACTACTAAGATTCCTGGAAATAAATCTTTTTACTTTGTTTGCATGAAATAAAAACCAGAGTTTACCCCACTTCGCAAGGAATATTTTTCAGAAAGAATTATTGTCCTTGGAGGAATCCAAGAATTTGCATCGCGTATGTATAATGTCGAGATGTATTTGAGCAATTATTGATACAAAATTATGTGACCGTTACTGTCATTTTTCATTTTTAATCGTACTTAGGGGGGTATGCTAAAATTAAAGCGAATATCGTAAAAACTTGGAAAGTTTAAACTTTCGGTTAGTCTTTCATGTTTGAGTTGAGATTTACATTGTACAGTTCCGTTAATTAATCTGATCTTAAGTTGCTATGTTTACATTACATTTTGAATAGACCCTTAATGTTTACGCCTAGAGCGCCAGCTGCCTTACGTCCATCCGTGTAAACGACCTTTCATTCTTTATTATGATAGCAAAAAGTATGGAATTAAGATCGCAAGCAATTGAATTTTGTGTGTTACAAAGTAAAATTCTAATTTTCTAACGAACAAACATTTATATTACCAAATATATGTAAAGCAAATGCTGAAATTAAGAAGATTATTCTCAGTTTGAAAGAAATATCGTATATACGAGGGTAGGTCGATTAGTTTCCGGCCTAATCATTTTCTGGGTATGATAAAGACAAAAACTATATTTCACTTTTCAATATAATTACCCTTTATTGCAATACACTTCTCAAATTTTGGAATTAACATTTTAATCCTCCCCCTAAATAGTCAGACGTCTTGTCTGCAAAATGGGCATAAACAGTATCCATCACTTCTTCGTTACACTTAAATTTCCTCTCTCGAAGGTCCTTCTTGAGTTTTGAGAAGAGGAAATAGTCACTGGGAGCTAGATCTGGGCGGTAGGGTGAACGGTCCATCTCTTTGAAGCTACATTTCTTCACAGTTTCCTTTGCATTGTCGTGAAGATGGCGCACACCAGCACTCAGTTTTCCTCGCCTTTTCTCTTTGATGGAAGCACGTAGTCTGTGCAGTAGGCCAGCATAGCACTCCCCATTTACTGTGGTATTCCTCTCCTTGAAGTCAATGAAGAGTATTCCTTTACAGTGCCAAAAGATTGTGGCCATGATCTTCTTGGTTGACTGAGTGACCTTGGCCTTTAGAGGCGGTGCTTCGTCAGATGTACCCCACTCCATTGTTTCTCTTTTGGACAAGGCATCATAGTAGATCACCATAGTTTCACCTACTGTAACAATGGTTTGCAGAACAATTAATGTGCATTTTTAGATATTTTTTTAAAATTAATATAAGAATACATCATTTGTACATGAAATAACAGAAAACGGATAATAATATTAAAATATGCTTTGATTGCTCAGAACAATACAATAGAATATTTTTACACATTTAAGTTATAACAAACCATAAATCAATGTAGTTTAATATCTTTCTACATCAAAAGAAAAATTGCAAAAGAAAATAAATAAGATTTTTTTTTGAAGAAAGAAAATCAGAACAAACAGA
Source organism: Metallyticus violacea (assembly GCA_030762175.1). Taxonomy (NCBI): domain Eukaryota; kingdom Metazoa; phylum Arthropoda; class Insecta; order Mantodea; family Metallyticidae; genus Metallyticus; species Metallyticus violacea. The sequence continues at coordinate 50,111,867 of CM060832.1, read as the reverse complement.
TGGTGTAAAATTTAATAAATAATCAGGAAAAGCCCTACCAAACGGAACTACAATGAGGATATGATATAAAAAGTGAATATAACCATTAGAAGAACTATGAAATAATCGGTGTGTACACCTTACTTTTAGGAATTATTATTCTGCTAGAACTATTATTTTCTAATTTACATATTCGACACAAAGAAGTATAAGTTCTGTATTCAATATTTTACATCCAAATTAGTGTATGTAATAGCACATATGTTTATTTGGATACAAAATGTATGAAAAGAAATTCTCTGTGGTGATGGGGAGAATTTGAATTAGTTACAAAAAGGGACTTGATGCCTGAGCACAATCAAGTTTACTTATCGCACATTTCTTGCATGGTCAGGAGAAAGCCACTTGTTGCAGTTGTTATAGCATCTTCTGTTTATTCTCTTTTCTTACCCCATTGATAGAATCGTTTATTTTATCTGTAGCCCTTTTACAACCCTGACTCAGAAATGATTGTCTTCTTCACTTCTTGTTTTATTTTCCTTCTATTTATTTTAGCTATTGCAGTCACTAATTTTGATTTGGAAATGCCACGAAGGAAACAGTCACAAACACAATTACACCAATGCATTTGCAAGAGTACCTGACAGTAACGCGGCTTCAAACAATGACGGAAGTAGCTGCAATAAGAAACTGGGAAATTTATTATCGTTGATAGCAATGGAAAAGGTTCAAGTGCAAATATAATAGTGAACGGCTACTGTCATCCACTCGGCAACTGAAAGCTTATAACTTGCTGAAAAGCAAACAAAGGACGTATACATTTAAGAATAGTAAATTAATTGTTACTTTAAACACACCATAGCACATTTTGTATTAAAATAGGTCGTGATAACATAAAAAAATATTTATACAAAACCTATCTAAGACACCGGAATACATCTTATAAAAACACCCAGAAAGATTGGACGAACATTTTTGTAGTTATCAAGCTTATTAGTGCGTTATAAATGCGAAATACAATCTTCACAATTTCTTAAATATAATAAATTATATATAAAACATGTAATTTTGTGTACATATGATAGTTGGCTAATGAGATACACGGTTAGGGCTGACATGAGAAGCATAGAATCAACTGCAGTACAGTTTCCTAGAAATTCGTCGGAGAATTACACACGAGAAACCTACAACTTAGAAACCACAAAAACTGTAGTGGGAACTGACTCCCCAGTTTGAAGTAGACGATGATGATGTTGGAGCAAAGTATTGGAGAGCAGGATATCTACAAATGACTGGTGGTTTAATGCAACACACTAGAAACCAACGTTTTTATTTCATACTAATTTTAAATAAATTGTTAAGTCAAAAGTTAATGGAAATATGAACACTTTTATTGTTTCCATAAATTTATCCTTATATTATGCAAATTAATTAACTATTTTACAGCTATCAAAGACACTTACATACTTCCTCGTCGGTTATATTCTATAAAAGTTTATAGTTGGTTTTATGCTCTGTTGCTGCTGCCAATGCTATTATTGCCTAGATCGTCCGATTCCTTCTTGCCAAGTTTCGGCTATAGTAAGATGAAGAAAACGTTGGCTAGAAAGAATACAATGACAACTAAACACGCTAGGCAGTGATAGGGAATGTGTATTTTAATTACAAACAATTTAGAAATAACAGCACACAAAATGTTTAGGAATTTTTAGCACATTTCATTTAAAGTTCTATATTTGTAAGTTTCTGCATCATATCGAGCGAGTTCTTTAGGATGTTTCTGTGGAAATTATGTGTAATTACTGAAACTGCCATCAATTTTGCTGGATATTTCTTCCATCTTCATTTCAAACTACAATAGTGCCACTATAGCTCTCTTGAAATATATACTCTTTTCAATTAGGGAAATATAATGCCACCTACATGTTTTATTCAGATGTTTTAATATTCTTTGCATAAAATGGACATGAATGGTTACAAACTGTTGCTCCTCAATACTTAGCTCCATGTTGTTTGCAAATAAACGCTTCAATTTTAGTCTCTAATGTATTAAAAATATAAAGTGCATTATTTAAATATTTTCTTGTTTCTAAATGGGTATTGTACTAGGTATTAACACTGCACGTTCATATACTTTTCGTGCAATTGCCTACAAACTGACATAAGCATGGTTATTAAATATCAAAACTATCTGATTGAGCTATGCAGCTAAAGACATCTATGTATTATTCAACATTTTTTTTATAAATCTTCATTAATTTTACGACAAAAAGTTACTACCATTAAATTTAAATCATATTAAAAAGTTTCATAAATCCGTTTGGTTCAACCGAAATAGTCCCTTTTTACTGACGGTGAGTGCAATATTGAGAAAGAGAATTTCATAAGGGAGATTTGTTTACCGCAGAGCAAGACCACCGCAGTGCAGGGTGATAATGTGGATTGAGAGTAAAGCAACTGGAAGATGGAGAAAGAGAAAGCGACATCACCAGTGCTTAGTGTTAAAAAACAGCATTCCGATTTTCCAAGTTTCTAACCAGGAGGATGTAAGGAAAAGTTACAGAATGTTGTGAGGTGATGGAAATAGAAGTTTTTTGTACAAGTTTTATAACCCAGCAGTTGCTGAGAAAGTGGTCATGAAGTTTGTCCATATCTGAGTTATAGAAAATAGTTTCGGTGGCGAGACCATAATACTGAGGCAGAAGTTACCAGGATTACCAGAAAGAAGTCTTGAGGTGTGCTAAACCAGAAGTTGGGAAGTGTACGGCAAGGTAAAAGAAAATTCAAGACATCAGTTCAGAGCAAATACATTCTCCAATATATTTGACAGATTTTTTATAGAAATGCAGATCAGATGCTGTGAATGTAGTGTTAGGGTATACAAGCACGTTTAAGGAATCACATTTTAAAGTAAATGTTCTTTCATATGATTGCAGCAGACATGAAGCCTGTTTTCGCATTCATGGAGAAAAAAGTTGAACCATAGTGATAACCGAGATGCACTAACGTTTATAAATGGTTGAAAGTATACTTAAACACCAGAAGTATGCAAGCTGTGTAAGCACACACACATAAATATATACTCACAGAGCCAAACAAACAAGCAAGTAAGCGCAAACATATACACAGCGAAAATTACATGCACAGACAAGCAAATATTAAACATCTCTGTATAAGTACATATGCCTATATCTTCCGCAAAGGATGGTTGCATTTGTATTAATAATAATGCGAAATGCACGTATTTATTTATAATCTTAGTGAATGTGACTGAGATAATAATAACAGTACGCTCAATTGCAGAAGGCTATACCCATCATAAGCCACAAATATCTGTATGGAACATTGCTTGTAATACACAATAGATAACGAATAAAAATAGCAAGTTAAACATTAACTGACTCTATCTTCAGTAATACCACGAGTGCTGATAATTTAATTGAGGTTAACGAATGTTTGTTGTCATCTTCGGTCTCGAAATAATTATCTAATGAAAAAAGCGTGAGTTTGAAAACTGAATTTAATTGAGGTTAGCGAATGTTGTCATCTTTAGTCTGCAAATGATTATCTAGTGAAAAAGCGTCAGTATGAAAGCTCAATTCAATTGAGGTTAACGGATGTTTGTTGTCATCTTTGGTCTCGAAATAATTATCTAGTGAAAAATCGTGAATTTGAAACCTCAATTAAATTACCTGAAAAAAATAATAAAAGGGGGATTTGGTGAGATAATTGCAGTGCTAAAAGGATGTCATTTTTTGAACTTTTAGTATAGTCATTGAAGTGATTTTTAAACTTTTTTTTCATTAAAATTTCATTTTAAACTAGGATTAGATATCTATATTTTTTTATCTAAAGGAGCAAAACTTGTGTATTAAAAATAAGGTCCTGATACTTAAAGCATTTGGCAGTATTAAAGTCAGTTAGAGGAATCTGTTATGTGATTGATAGTTCACATTTAGCACCATTTGTACTACTATTGCTACAACTGCCACTGCTATTACTATCGTTCAACAATTACTAATCTAGTATTAAAACTATTCTACCGTTATTACTCCTGTTGTTGTTACTACTTCACTATTATCATTCTACCATACTGTTGTTACTACCATTACTGCTAATACCATTCTACCGTTTCTACCATTACTCTACTATTACTAATAATGCTGCTGCCACTACTACTAGCGTTATTAGTACCACTATTACTATCAATTCACTACTACTACTATTACTATTACTACTACTACTATTACTATTACTACTACTACTACTACTCCTGCTGCTGCTGCTGCTGCTGCTGCTACTACTACTCCTACTGCTACTGCTACTACTAGCAACTACTTCTATTACTGCTGCTACTGTTACTAATATTAGTACTACTAAACTTACTACTACTACTACTACTACTACTACTACTACTACTACTACCACTACTACTACTACTTCTACTACTACTACTACTACTACTACTGCTGCTACTACTAATACTACTATTACTACTACAACTACTACACTACTACTGCTACAACTACTACTACTATTGCTACTATTATTACTACTACTGCTGCTACTACTACTACTGCTATAACTACTACTACTGCTACAACTACTACTACTACTACTACTATTACTACTACTACTACAACAACTACTACTACTACTACTACTACTTCTACTACTACTACTACTACTACTACTACTACTACTACTACTACTACTACTACTACTACTACTACTACAACATTGCACATATGTCAGCCCATACTATTATGGTGCATATTCAGTATTTTGTTTAGTTATATAGTTGTATGTGAATCTTTGTGTTTTAATAAAGTTTTAAGGCATTTAAAGTAAAAATGTTATCATACCTGTATCTTTAATGAATATGATTGTGTAGCACTGCTTAAGTATTTTGTATAAAAGATTTTTGTAACACTATAAATTAAATGTTACCAGTAATATTCCATTCTTGTTGTAAACGTTATGTTTATGCCTTTGCCAAGCGAACCTCTTTTCTTGACATGTGCATAGTGAAGGTATATTCCCATTGCGAAAGCAAGCAAACTATTCTCATCACTACATTTTAGGCAGCTAGAGCACTACATAAAACTCTCCTGGCATGGGGAACTGCGGGTTTTGCTCAATCTTGAAAGACATTTGCATTCGTGGAGATTGTATACTGTAGACAATATAAATTAATATACACATATTCCATTTTTAAACATTGTATTTTATAATTGGAGCCTTCGGAAAGTGGCTAATTTCGCTGATACTTGGAACTCCAAATAGTTTCCTCTCCAAATAGTCTCCAAATAGTATACTGGTCCAGATCACTTCTTTACCAAGGAGGAACAAAGGTTTATTGTTCTGTGCAAGTTCCTGTTTTGTTTAAATGTGAAAGAACACTGTTATGTAATATGTTTGAAATTATTATCAAATCAGAGTAGTACTATATATAGGTATTTTACATTTCTTAATTTGAATTTTGCCAAGTGTAATAGCTGAATATTTACTGAATATTTATTTAATATTTTATATTTTAAAACTGTATTTAATATGAGGTACTGATAAATATTTCAATTTCAAAGTTATATTGTCGAGTACATTGTTGTGTTAGAGTCATTGTTAAGAACATTTACCATGTTAGGCATCTGTGGAAGCGTGTTGAATTCAACAGTATAAACAATTGGTTAACAGAAATAGGGGAAGTTGTAAAAGGGATGCAATTATGTTCATACTAAATGTTAGTAATAAATCAGCTTTCCAACTTTCACTAAATTTCCGGAAACTATTATTTAACCCAAATAGACGTTGATGAAACTTAAGATCATTGGTTTTGAAGCAGAGATTAGGTGTCAAAATTGAATGTGAAAATTTGTCTCAGCATAACAGCAAAATTAAGTCTCACCAAAAATTGATAAGTTCTAGAATTTGATCTTCCCAACGATACGTTATTCGTAAAAGGTTATTTCATTTCTTATCGATAATCTTGAACTTAGTCCAATGAGTTCGTTCAATAAGCCGCTTTCTGTGGCGGTAGTATATATTCAAAGAAGAAATTACTAGCTTAATTAATGAAAATTAGCAATCAAATTTACCTGTAATTATTAATTAAAACTGTCTGCATGCGATTCATCTTTTACTTCTTCTAGGATGTGTGATCTATTTTATACAGTGTATCTTTTTTAAGTGTCATACGAACTAAATACAAGTCCAGGGATCGAGAATTTGCTCCTGGTTACAAGATCAATATACGTTTTATGTTGCTGTCTGCGCGAAACCATATAGTAGTATAAATTTCCTAGTGATGTCCATGTCATACAAAATGTCGTCTATAAGAGTAGTACGCTGTCCTTTGCGCTTTTTATTTCTAACGCTTTCATAATATAAAGAACGCTATGACAAGTGAATCTTCTCAGATCATGTTCGAACTTCACGGGCCAAATTTGTTAAGTCGTAACTGCATAAACCTATATTTGTTGTTCAATACTGCATCTTTTTACATGATCACATAACTGTTCTTGTAGAAGTTTAGAGGTGCACTAACTCAGGTCATAAAACTCGCGTGAACGTTGTGCATCTTATCCAGTCGCTGGTTTACGGACTCTTTATTTCTAAAACGTAGTTCTAAAAACTGCAAGCTCATAACTTTTCTGCCTTAGCTCGTTTGCTGCAAATTACCTTGAATAAGTAGAAATCGCTGCGGATCTCTCTTAAAATTGTTGACAATTCGGTCTTCAGCTTGAATATCAGCTATTATTTTTTTTACGTTTATAACTGAGGTCAGTGTATTTTTTATTAAACTGTGTCACAAAAAATACGTTTCGCCTTACTAACAGAGAACGCATAAGGAACTTTAGTAAAAATAAATTGAATCCATGAATTTTTTTAATTGTTACACTTTGTAGATTTATCTCGGAATAAAATTATCTGGCCTATTGTTAATTTAGTATAGTAATGCAATTTTTGTTCTTCATTTATCTTGTGCTTTATTTGTAGTTTAGCGTACGTTATAACTTTGTTTTTATATGTAACAAACTCCCTTTCAGAGCGGATATATGGCAAAAATTATGATGACATTTTCCTCTTCTTTTTATGATTGAACATGTATTTGTTGGCTGTCAGTGCTCCACACCTGTTATCTAATTTTCCCGTCACTCTGTCCAATAACATTATACCAAATTTGTTATGCAGTTGAGTTGGATTATTAAATACAGCGAAGCGGCAAGAAAATGCCTCATTCAGAAGCACTTTGTTTAACAACTGATTTTTTTTTTCGTCTCTCTTTGCTTCTTTAACCAGAAAAGAATAAATTAAGTTCCTCCTTTAGCAAAACGGAAGTTGACTCGAGCTGAAGTCATAAAATGTAATAAAAACTGAGAAAGAAAAAGGATAGAAGTTGTTAAGACAATAATATGCTTCTTTATTTTCACAAGATTTAAATGTATGATTATTAGGACTTGTTTCGATTCTGTCTCTAACGACAATCAGTTTTCCTTTTAAATTTCTGAAGGGTTGAAGTCCTGTTAACTAATCCTATATAGCATGCTCGATTTACTAAAATATACAGAACAACGTTATTCCTTTATTACCAAAAGCATGTTAACATTAAAATGACATTTTTTTCTGTAACCATTTTAATGAATGCGTGGTTTTTCTATCATGAATTTTGCTGGTGATATTTTTCCACTAGGTTTAATGCTGAAATGTCATAAATCTTCATTTAAAAATAAAGTGCTATGAAGAGGTTGGTTACCTCAACTGAAATTTTATGGACGAAAAAAATATCACGAAATAAAATATATCTATATATAGCCATAGAACCTTTGCAATAAAAAATCAACATATTTCAGTATTCAGTCACTTAGAGCAAAGATCCACTCATCTTTATCTCACATACCATTCTGATGTTTTTAAAATAATTATAAGGGCATAAAAGATAGACTTTATTAAGTTCTTGTTCATGTTAGTTTCGTAGTGGATCGATAATATGAAAATTTGTTGAATTGGCGTATGTGTATCGCTAGCAGATAGTGGAGCGGAACGCATGGTATGAAAAGAGAAGCATACAAGTAATAGGCTGTACATATGGTCACATTAGGACTTGTAAATGTTCGCAATTACAGGTTTTTGTAAACGTTTACTTTTTTCCTTGGAAAGAAACCAATTGTTATTTCACTTTCGCTATAAAATAGTTCATATTTATTAGTAGTTGTAAATAGTTACAAAAACAGCGTGATAAATGTTGGTAGATGTAGATAAATCGTTTTGCAATGTTGTTATTGTTTCTGTATTTGTTTTTTAATGAATATTGTTAATTGAAGACCTCATTTTTATGTGATATCAGGAAAAGCAGTGGAAAAGATTTGTTAGTTCAAAATAAAATCAAGAACTCTTTTTTTCTGACAAAAGTTAAATATAAAAATGTAAGGTTTTGTAAAAGTAAAATGTCAAACAACTGAGTACATTATTTTAAACGGTTGCGATATTACTGCATCACAAACACCACGGTTTTCGAGGTTGTTATAATAAATAATAAATAAATAATGTGGTTCATATATGAATAAAGGAATTGAGATTGCAAATACAATGAGGGTACATCCTTGTAGTCTAATCTAGAAAGGGGATAATAGACATTTTCAGTAAGTTGAAAAATAAACTTTACAAATGTAGCTGATAGTTGTTCATAAATGCTGGACATGCGAAGGAAACGACGATTCCAGAGCATGTTGTGCATTCAAGTTAAATACCTTAAGTTTCCGTCTTAACCATGTTGTAGCGCAATAATTGGACAACCTTTGGCGCGATTGTTGTTATCCTGCAATTTAAAAAGGAAGAACTTACCCCCACAGAAATTAAAACCGCCTAGATGGAGTGTATGGTGAATTTCTTTTCATTTTAAAAGGAAAAAATATGGACTAGTCAGGACCTGAAGGTATTGAAGATGAATATGCTGACACCGGTGATGCTGTGTGACAGGAAACAAACGGAAAGACTGGGTCATTCAAAATCATACGTCTTTGGGATGTTGCACAAACTTTTAGATGTACATTGTGTCAAAAACTCAAGAAGGAAAAGGCAGATGATAAAATTATGATCCTCTACCGTGATTTACTTTCTAAAAGGAAGTCAATGGTTTAGAAAATCTGGTGAGGCAACACCAAAGAAATCCAGGAGTGTCCAGTTCAGAATAAACATCATGGCCACATTTTTCTGAAACTGCCGAGGGATCCTGTTAGTCGATTTTAAAAATAGAAACACCACTACCGACTGAAACTACTATAGCAACTCCCTATAGTGAGCTAATTTGAGCTGTGGCCCGGCAGAGCGATGCTCCGTATTGAAAGAAGCAAGTCGTCAATGCATGTACGGGTAGCAGCTAGTAGTTAGCTTGAGAGAGGCTTTGTCACTTATTGGTTATGCATTCGCGTGTTACTCGGCGCTTTCACTGTTGTAAATTGTGTGCTAATAAAATTGTTGTTCGTTAGTTATATCTCTAAAAAGAACGGATTTTTATACGATACGTATGTTAAAAGGATTCTAGCAGAAGAGTGGTAACATGATTTGCAATAAAATATTTTGACAATGCGATTCAGGTAGAGAAACTGTTCCCCAGTTTATTAAAAAGTTTCTCATTGACTTGTATGTTCCGAACGCCACGTTCTTATGAAAGAAAGGGTCGATGAAATACAGGAATTTCTTCGCAGATGCCGGCAATGTATTGTCGCTGAGGGGCATCATTTCCAACATTTTTATATCATGGTTAGTGCTAACTATTATCTTTTATCTCCGTTTTTCCGGTTGCGGCAACTGCATTTCCTTTGCGCTCGCAGTCGGCCCGTAATTCAAATAACCTTATTGTACACAAACTGCGAGTAACAGTAAAGTAAGGGGAAAAAAAAAACATTTTAGAAGACATAGAAAGAACAACTCAAAGTTGTAAAAAGGTGTGTTGAAACAAACGCAGACATGTTGAAAAGCTACATAATTGTATTCTTTCTCTAGCCTATAAAGGCAAGTTAGGCAGGACATTTATGAAGTCTGCCTCCCATTATAGCGATGATATTTGGGGATAAATTGTGTGTAACATATAATGTGTTTTGATAACATAATTCCGGGATGTCTCCATGCCGTGGCACAAAAATGCACGTGTTACACATGGGCGAAAATATGCACGTTTATGGCGATGGTTTTATCTTAAGTGTAGTTGCTTTGTAGCTATAATTCTTTCTCATGGAATAAAGCAGTTTTTTCAGGGAGCACACAGTAGCCCAAAATGTCACTATTTTATTATATACAAGTGATCAAACACTTTGCAATCACAATTTGAATCGCTCACGAGTGAAATGCAATAAGAATAAGTAAACTTTTATGTCTATCGCCTTTATCTCCCGTTCTCGGAATTAAACTGGAATTCCTGCCTTCCTGAGTCATTAACTGCAACAGTGGATATGACTACGGCGATTATATTTGTATTAACACCATTCGCCATTAGATATTCGATCTATACTTGGTTGAATTGCTGAATGAGAATCTAAGAATGACGATGCATGGCCAAATGCCACAACATTGAAAATCTTTCTAAGTTATTTCTGTTGGATGTAAATATTTGCCCCACGATAATTTAAAAATAATAAAGTTCCCATAGCCGGATGGTTCACGTCATGTGGCGCTAATTCTCACCCTCACCACGCGATTATGGTTCACCTTCTAATTGCCTTCCACTCTCAAAAGACATTAAAAAGAGTTCATGGTTTTTCCTTTGCTCTAGTAAATTCTTCGAAGTGTACAGTTATTCTAATTTTGGCATATTCTACGATATGTAGTGCATAGCAATATGATAACTAAAATTTCACATACATAAGCATATTATATGATAAATGAACGTATTTGCGTATTAATAAGAGGGGAAGAGGCTTCTAAATGCCGGTTCATTTTAATCTCATTTACTGATGTCATAGAAATGAGATATCATTCATACACTTCAATGAGAAATGGAGCTTTGAGACAACATATGACATTACTGGTTTTCACCTTATACTAGACGTTTTTTTTTTTCCCCATGATCTCAACAATTTCCAGACACTTGCTACAACTATACATTGGTATGTTTTATAAGTTACAAGAGTGATATTTTCAGCGGCTAAAGCATTAAATTCTTTCACTCCGCCCTTTCAGATTAATTCTTCTCCGTAACGGGAGCAGCTGTAAGATACTAGGGCACGGCAGTAGTTCAAAGCAAGAGGCGCAGGAAGGATTTAAAATGAGGTGGTGGAGTAGGGAAGGATTATATAGCAGACCTGAAGTACGGTGCAGTAGATTACAATCTCCTGCTGTTTACACAAGGAATTCAGCTGCCACAGTTTGTTAATCTTCCTTACCTGTTCTTTATGTTGGGACCGCCAAATGTTACCTCTCTTCCATTTTTATAAATGTACATATACCGGGACTGTGGTGCCTTTTGGAGAAATGTTTATTTAAGGGTGACGTATGCGCAGTATTTTCTTCTCTTTTTCCTGCGTCCGTATTTTAATATTGACATATTATGTCGTTCACAGGATAAAAAGTAATGTTTAATGACGTAAAATACTAACTGATTAATTCATTATACTTTCTTTATGTAAACTTGAGTATCAGTTTTTTTTCTCTGCTTCTATTTCTTTTCTTTCTTATTTTGTTTTATTCTACATTGCAACCTGTGGTTTAAAAACCGAAGAGGTAAAGCATACCAGAAATAACCTCTCTCCCGATAATTTAACCTATAACTATAATATGTGAATTTGTATATCATGTAAAACTTTTCTACATTTTAATTATATTAAACACAGAGCTTAATCACAAAAATCAGAGGTTAAAGTAAGTACATCATAAAGTGTTAGTAACCTGTTTTTGAGATGAAAAGGTATTATTTCTGAATTAAAATGTTTACAGTTTTTTAAAAGATCAAGACATAGCAAGCCCACAACACATTTCTAAAATTAATAATTTTCATATTTACTTCCTCTAGTCACTGTTTAAAACAGTGAGATCAGTTTTAAAAGTCCCGGTACACAACTTAATCAGTGGGCGGTTAGACCACGCTTTGTCGGCAGTATTTTCTTGCATTGACTCGCGGCAATCCAAGCGCTTCACCATTTTAAATGTTAAGTACAACATATTAAATATCAGAATTTGACTGAAAATTTTGCCCATTTTCCTTAATACCAATCCACATTTCTTTAGGAAATTATCATTCACAAGCATCAATTCCTGATCACTAATGAACAATAACGTCGTTTCGAATATTAGTATAAAGTTCCTTCCTTCAGTGTGTGAAGAATAAGATAAAAGATAAAGATAAAAATAAAATATATCAGATCGGAAGGGACGAAAAGGGTTTTGATGGAAGCTCTTATTTTATTTGAGTTTTTCTTCTGTGAGCTTATATCTTATTTTTTTCCCGGCCAGTCACAGAACCTGTTTAATTAAACTTCTGTAATGAGCTTGTGTTGAAATCGGGCTGGTAGGAAATTTACGCCTAAATGCCTGTCTAGTTCTGTGCCACGACTTTCTATATCTAATGTAAGCCTTAATGATGAATATATGATGCAGTAAATATCTCACCATTGCACAACACAACTGCCCTACTCTGTCGAAATCCTGTGCAACATACTGGAAGAGAGAAGGCCGCATGGGGAGCCTCAGCGATTAGAGAGGGTAGGTTCACTAGTTGTCCTCTTTAAGTCGCGGAACTTTAAAATTGCTCTCACTGTGTTATTACGTGAATTTTCAGGAAAAAGAGGAAGGGTTCAATTCTTGAAATCTGAGTACGTCTAAGTCCACTTCGGGACAACAATAAGTTCACTTGTTTACATACAAAAACTACAGTGAGATTACTTGAGTCATGGGCCCCCTGAGCTCGGCTGCTTACTGGAAAAGCGCTGCCGGCGCAATCGATAAAAAAACATAATCACCGTGCGTAAAGTTGGTATTTATATTTTCACTGAAAACATGAAATGATACTGTATTAAAAATGATGATAATAATAAACTTTAACGTATGTTATAAGCAATGTTGAAAATGAAGCTCCTCAGCGGCAATACATTGCCAACACCTACATAGGAAATTCCTGTGTTGGGCCCAAATTTTCATCTGTAATATCCCGCCAGTTCGTTTCTTGTAACGTAGAGTTCCTATCTTTCGTAACTTTTTAACAAGTTGGCGAACAGTTTCTGTACCTGGAACACGATTCCCAGGATATTTTCTTGCGAATTGCAAAATTTTTTCCCACAAGAATCCGTTTGCACATATGTGTCGTACATAAAATCTGTTCATTACTATATCTATGTAGTGGGATTACTATAGAAGAAAATAACCATTAGCGCACAATTTACAAATGTTAGCACCGGATAACACACGAACACAACCACTTTCTGACAGACTCCCTCAAATGAACTATAAGACGTGCATGGCTTCTCCCAGTACCCAGCTGTTCTTCGCAGGCCCGTAACTATAATAACCTCATTGTTTCAACCGTTTTATGACAGCTTGAGCTGCACGGTCGAGTACGTACCTGCGATGAAAAAAGTGATACATTCGATCCCTGCCTGGCCTCTTGACTTGATATTAATTTCCCCTGTTTACGAAAATGTGAACAACTTCTATGTTTTAGTTTTACTGCAAACGCTTGGCAGACTTTTTCATCTATTAAATTTCTGATCCAGTTAGAGGATGGAGTTGATGTGATTTTTCACAGTTTCTCAATTTATCATTACAAGTGGACCATGTCAGAAACTGTGATACGCATGATATATCATGGAACGCAGGGAACGAAAAAATTCGCATTACTTTGAATTCAGCTTTACTGAATGTTATATAAACATCCAAAATTAGATTTTAACTCCGAAAGCAGAGCACGTTTTTATTTGAAGGGGCCCATTGTGTTAAATGTAACATTTTAGTGTGAACAGGTATTGCCCTAAATGTACTACTTCTGACATTTTTGTAGCATGGCACGCTTATCAGACATTAAGTAGAAAACATTAGTTTCCACTATTAATTCCAAGGTTATAATATTTGAAAGTTTGAAGTTATTTTAGAAACAAAATGCAATAGTTAGGTGGTTAACATTTTGTACTAATTTTCATACACATCTTGAGGAATTCACTTTGTAGGATCTTACACTTGGCTCTTCAGTTGCTGTTTATGAGAAGATTCTAATGGTTGTAACAATAGAAGTTCACAGGTGTATATTTTATACTGGCCACCTGATACATAACGAGTAAATAGCCAGTTTAAGAATAAATTATTGCAGGGTATAAATGTGTTCAAAAACACCAAATTAAATCTGTACAAAATGTTAAAACTCACTGCTATAATTTGTACATTTTAGAGACATAACTAATTTTATCACGAGACTTTTGGCAATGGCTCTTAGTTGTAATAACTATACCTGTGCTACAGCCAAACATGCCAGTGCGCTCGATCCCTTGGCAGATGGATGAATGGGATGCACGGAATAATAGCAGGTGATTCTCCCCTCCTCTAACCCCTGGCCTCATGCGCACGTTTGACCTCCTGTCAATACAATTCCATTAACAGTATAGTGTGTATACTAAAATTATATCTGTGCCCTTATAGTACACCCATGATGTCGTTAATTAAATGGAAACTAGAATTTAGAGCACATATTAATCGCTGGAGGAGAATTTACATAAAATGTTCCAATTTATGCAAAAATTGTACAAGATATTAGAATAAAAATACATATTAGTTACAAAGCTTTTACATTCTACACAATACCAAAAATAAGAAAATTATACTTTTTGGCTAAATATTCTATTGAAGGACAAGATGGCACTAGACGTTTCGTTTATTATGTAGTGTATGGTTCCCCGTCAATTTTGACTGACTGTTTAAAACAAACAGAAATATTGCTTTATTTAATAATATTTAATTCTGGATGTTTTAAGTGTTTCAGATAATTTGTTAAACCCGCATCATTTATGTTTGTTAGGTTCTTTAATAATTTTTAAAGGGAGCACGGAATTATCTGAATTATCTGAATGTAAGTTGATGCCTTTCTAAAAATTGGCATATATTTGGCATATATTTACAAATTCCTATATAATAATTTAACATAAATAGTGATACCTTTTTTAAAATTAATCCAGCAAAATTGCACGAATCACGTATATTAAACAAACTCAGAATATTTATAAAACTAATATTGAGTAATATGCTTTAATACAATTATTTACGAAATATTTATAAAACATTGTATTGATTGGAACTATTAAGATCCCTATCATGAAATTTAACAATCTGCTGCTTGTTAAAGATTTACAGAATAATATTTTGTGAATAATTTAACGGAACACTCTGTATGACATTGATTATTACAATATTACAAATAAAATTGTAAAATGTGGCACATTCTGTTTGAGGCAATAGAGTAGAATATTATGTTAAGCGTATAAACTAAATTTGTAATGGTAATGTGAAACTCCGATTTTTTCACATTTCAGACTAATTTAATTTATATAATGCGTTTGATATGGAAAGTGAGGATTATCAATATATTTAAGTGGATACAAATTACATGCTTTATAATGTATTAAGGTATTTTTAAATTGTTTATATCCTTCACGGTTTCAAAATCAAACCACAGTGCAAATTAATGGTATTACACAATAACTATTAAATTAATTTGTAGGTAGTATTTGCATAAGTAGCCTTGTTGGCAATCCTGAAACAATATCAGGCTGGAATGATATCAATAACAGCCATTTCTATCATAATGCAAATCCAAGCGCATACTATTTGTTTTTAAAAGCGAGAAAAATGTATTTTAAACATCAGTAAATTTTTTATAATAAAAATAAGAATAAAGCAGTTTAATTAGTAATGTTACCCTACCAATACACGTCTAAAATGCTGGAATTATCATATGTGGGATATCAGTAAAATGGTCCAGAAATTTAGTTAAAGAGGCTCCTCCTGGTGAGAAATTCGCGATCTACTTCTTTGAAACAAAACATTTCAGAATGACTGAAATAAATTTAATTAATGTTAGTATTATAATTACTAAATAATTTATAAATGATATGGGATATGATGGGATAGTGTATGGGATAGTGTATGATACACGTGTTAAAAGTACTTTATTTCTGTTAATAAGATGTTTACAAAAAGATTACTGCTCGTATCATAAATAGCTAATAGGCGATTTCCATATTGGCATCTAAGCAAATACAACAAGCTCATCATTAGCTGTAGCTTAGGCTAAGATTCTAACTATCATTAAAAATAACTATAGAGGAATATAAAGATAAGGATTTTACATTTTTATTTGAGGGGAACATTTTTGGCCTCGTGCACGAGGGAGCCGTGTTTCATGATTTACGTCTCCACTACATTGTAAGCTAATAGTGAAAAATGTGTCTAACATGCTCTTTAGTATGGATATTTTATTCCACCGATATTCCAAAATGGCTTGAGAAAGACGTATTCCTAACGCAACCACAACGCTTTGGGAAATTCAGTAAAATTTTGTTCGTCTTTATGTACAAGAGATTTTTTTCTTTTGTGAGCCTCGCAATGCTCATAAGTCTTGCCGTTTCCAATAAAAAGGATGCAGTCGTTCTCCTTTCCACTTTCTCTTATACTCTACATCACATAATGTCTTCTCCAAAGAGCACCCTCGAAAAGGATGCTGCAGTTATAGAGGGGATACTTGCAAATGTTTTCCATACGAATAAACATGTGTGTGTGTGTGTGTCTGTGTGGAAGAAAACCAGGCCGCGCATTGTATGTCCGCAGTGCAGAATCACAAATCTTCCCTCACTTCCTCTTGCAGCTTTTCAGAAAACATTATCCTTTGTTTCGGAAGAAGAGGGTGGCACACGTGTTTTATCGAGTGTAATCCCCGCCCCCGTCACCGTTATTGCTGGTCATAAAGCTTTGTTTTTGAACGTCATCATACTTTCACCTCCCAAATCCCCTTTTGTGTTTTATTTTTTAATGCTGTCCAGTGTCTGAATTTCGCCAACCTATTTTAGTTAAGCTATGTTTGAAGCCGTCTAGGCAGGTATTCTAAACCAGTAGTTGGTTTCCAGGGTGGCTGCAGAATTCGCACAATAAATAATTGTTAGGCGCTATTTATTCAAACAAAGAAGTATTTTAGCCTCTTAAGCTGTGCCGTTTTCTACTCTTGACATTTTTCTGATTTCTTGAATGCAACTGAGCTTTCGATATATACATATTTAGATAATTTATTACCTGTATTTTTCAACATCCTCGTGCAATGTGCTACTACATTGGTTTTTTCGAGTAAGTCCACCCAGAGGTCCTTTTTATAAGAACCTGGATTCAGTATAAAATAAATGATTTCAAACGGAATGGTCCAATAAAATTCGAACCGCAATCGGAATCTTTGATACTACCTGACTATAAGCTACATAACGCTATGCAAACTGAAGTCGCCTTCACGAAAATGTTATATTCGGCTATTTACAAATTTATGGAAGAGAGCTTTTTAAAATGGATGACGATATATTATTAACAACGAACATTTATATAGAATAATAATGGTTAATAAGTTTGGTTGCTCCTTCTCAAGGTGAATTTTAGGAAATCCTCCACCTGTTAACCTTTTATATCGCTTAGCTATCTAAAATGTATCAACTCCAGGAGTTTGGAAGTGTTAAAAATATAAAGGCATAAAAAAGACACTACTGTCACCGAAGAAAAGCTTTATTACATTAGTGTATATTGCTAAGAAAACTTCGCTAAAAATATTCTAATTCTACTGTAGCAAATGTGCATTTCTTATAATTTTATACAAAGCGCTTCAATGCTATTTCACTTAAAGTCTTGTAAATGTATAGTGCTCGAAGATCTGACTCCAATAACTGCATTATGAGGCTTAGATTTGCAATTCGTGAACTTGAAATTTGTCGTTAGGTACATTTTAAAGGTGAAACTTATAAAATAATCAAGTTATACAGGAAATAAATAAAGATAGAGTCGGAAAAAATATAATCTCCGTTTCTCAGACATCTTTAATTGCCAAAACTTTTGTAACAGCCTGACAGGGTTTCAAGTTTTACTTCATAAATTTTAATGGGTAAATTGAGTTACAAGTTAGCATTACAACTATAATTAAAATTGTTGTAATTTCAAGTAAAATATTGGGAATCTATTCATAATTGTGGTCCGTCCGTTTTTAAAAGTCTCTCTCAGGAAATTTATTACATCTCATAGTCTTATTCCTCCTTCAATCGTAACTGCCGTCTTTCCCTGTCTAAGCTGACCTTGGTTGTTGCATTTATGAATGCATTATCGAAATATATAAAAATATTTCTTCTACTTCTTTACGCCAGCACAGGAAAGTGTTCCACCGAATGAAATGAAAGCTATGCGCATATCTTTATTGAATTCTTGTTCCTTTGTACTATTATTTGAGGTATATGGGCCGCTGTATAATATCTGAATTAAATTCTGATTATTCCCTAGTTGATTTCTCCAGAATAGGTTCATATTTGTGTCGTGATCTTACATAGAGTTGATATCGGATTTATTAAACAGGAGTTACTTATATCTTTTTGTATACTGTATAGCAGTTTCTTATAATATTCTCTATGATTACTTCATTTTAGATATCCGTGAGAAAGTTTCAGAGCTTTTGCTCTCCCATTTCGAGGTTTTCATTTCTGATTACGGAATCTCCGGAAGCTTTCCCATTATTTTTCTTTTTCCAGTTCCCAAGGCATTTGTAGCTGTATTTAATTTTACAATAATACCTATTGAGTAATGGGGTAAAAATGAGGTTTAACGATACTATATAGGCAACTTCTCAACCTAGAGTTCGTGGAGTACTGTATATAATCCAGGCGTACATGACACACACTAACACAGCAAGGAAAAGTATTGGAGTTGCTAGAGCTGCAGTCCCGAGTCACTCCCGAGCAGTAGCGGAGAAAACCGAAGGTAGTGTAACTTCCAGAGATATAGCTAGCTAATAAGGGCTTCCAAGCGCAACGGTATAATTGCTCAGACGGTTATCGCCTCATACTATAGTTGTGAAGGTAGGAGTAACGAATGCTTACATCCTGGTGCTTTTTTTTCTGTCAGAGTTAATGGAGATTTTTCACCATTACAATGATTTACTCCCTAACATAGTACCACGTACACAATGCGCTAAAATTTACATATATTTACAATTTTATTTTTCTGCTGCAGTCAAAAGAGATTTGCCACCGTTATAATATTTTCCCCGCATACTAAATAGCACACAACCCCCTATCTATTTATATTTACGCAAAGGAGGCGAGCCTATGCTGCCAAGTCGTAGCTCGCCGCGTCGAACCGCCGGGTCACCGGTTTCTAATATTTATCCGAGGTTAACGTTAAGGTTAGTGGTGTGCATATATGAATCAATTGAGAATTCCAATAAGACAACGCGTGGTAAAAAGTGAAAAATTCAGTTTTATAATAAAGAACAACATATTGCAGCCAGAAAGTTACGGAGGACAACGCATGGGTTACATTACGTTTAACAAAAAAATAACGCATTTACACTGTTAAAAGCGGTCAAGCAAATACATAAAAGTGCATACCCACTGTTCTGCTATCTCCCGTTCGAATGAATGAATGAATGAATAGTGTTTAACGCCCGTTTTTGCTACAGAGGCGATGGACACTGGTGACACATGAAATGAAATATATTGGGAAAGGATTTATTTTTAAGGAAGGAAACGTTCCAGCCTAAGTTTAGGGTACCTCCCCGGCATTTGCCATTTATGAGGACTGAGGAAAACCTGGAAAAAACCTCAGTCAGAGAGGACGATCCTGGCGGGATTCGAACCCTAGACCTCCCGCTCACGAGTCCGGGATTTAACGACCTCGGCTACCCGTGGCGGTTTCTCCCGTTCGAGATTGAGAAGATCGTCCCTCCCCCCCCCCGCTCTCTCTGCAGCTCCAGAAGCTCCTCTGCGATTTTTTCATACTGTATGGGTAAGATATATATGACAAATGCAACAGCGTAGCAGTAGTAGTTAGTCGACTGTGACTAACATAGTCGAATACTAGTTACATTTAGAATTCTTTTTTGTCAATAAGTAGACATATATTGCGATTCTTAGTCGTCTTCGTAATGCAATGCGGCGAATAAAGCTGAAAAATTTGGGTTCACCATCACAACGTCCAGCACACCGGTCGTTCCAGGTGTACGAATTCCTTACGCGTCATATACCTGTCCGTCATTCCCCTGATCATGATCTTGTTTTCGAAAGTTCAAAAGGTGGAGACATGATGCGGAATAAGCTTAAACTCCTGGATAATTCGAATGCCACAAGTGCGATAATGTATCATTTTTGTAATCACATTCTATGAATTTATGTCTGTTGTATATGCGCAACCCGTTCGCTATAGGCGAGAAAATGAGCATCGTAAGCTGCAATTATGTACATAACTTATTGGGAGATACTTTTATAATATTTACTAATAATTTATTTGTATGATTGAGCAGAAAATATAATGTACAATATAACAAATTTAAATATATAAGCACATGTAATAGGAAATAAATTTCGTAGATTATTTCGTGAGCTAATATATGAAAAATATAAAAATAAAGCTGCACCTCTCCGCGCTTGAATAGATTAGAGAAATAATAAATGGAAATATTTTATTTTCAAGACTAAGTAAGCAGTTTATCAAAATCCCTAAATGTAAATACAGAGCTTAATAATCTTGTTCCAAGTATACGTAAAGGATACATAGGAATGAAATTTGCTTTAAGAAGCTGTAATGTCAAGCAATTTATACATAAAGCAAAAGCGGTTATATGGTTACCTCATTTCCACGACAATTACTTGTGATACTAGATCGTTTAATGTACATATAAATAAAGAATAATGGGAATTGCTGTCTTTTTTGCCTTTATCCCTTGTCAGACGGTTGACAGTAATACTTCTAAATGGCAATTCAAACCAAGTTTACACTGACAATAACACCTAAAGTACTAGCTGCATAAAGAAAAAACTACACAGAGGAGTACAAATTCATCTCTTTCATGCTAAATGTTTGTAACATATTTTTACATCAATCGATTCACTGTTAAAATAAGCCGTATTATTCCTTTCAAATATTTAATAGAAACTATTACTTCTATATACGATAATATCAGAAATTTCATGCATATACATAACACATAGTTTGTACAAATTATAAATACTTTCAAACAAACATTTTGTATAAATTTCACTCAATATAAGAAAGAAGTGGGAAAATATGCTATACAAGTAAAACCTATATTACAATTTCTAATTAACAATTTTTGGAATAATAAAAGCATAAAAGAAAGAATAAATACGTTCATTACTAGACAATTATAAAGAAGCAAAAGCTCTAATTCTCTGCATCTTCCTTTATTAGTCATCTATTCATAAGAACTGCATTAATGCATCCAAGTTGTATATAGTGGTAACATTGTAAGTGTATTAAAATCACTAATAATTTGCTATGGAATGTAAATTGATTTTCCAATCTTTCTTACTAGATTTTTGTTTTGTTTTAATGAATTTATTGATGTAAACATTACTTAAACGGTAGTAGCAATAATTCGCAATTTTAAATAAGAATATTCCTTTATCATTAAAAAAAAAATATGTACCTTTGGAGGTGTCCTTGCCTTGGTGGTTATATGAACACAGTAGCTATACGCTCAGCACGTGGTCAGTGCAGTCTTGTGAAATCTCGACTACACAACGCCTACGGAGGGACTTCTCGATGATCCTTTTTAAGGGAGTAGCTTTTAAAATTTGGTTGGCGGTGGAGCTTAGAAGTGCACAGAATTTCTTTGTACCTACTACCTGCTATTTAGAAACTTACCAATGAGACACACATTCCTGTGAACAATTTAAATTGGATAACTAGTGAAAATACTAATTTTAAAAAATCAGAAAAGTGCCGAGCACATATACAGCGGTATTGTTCGATATCGGTACCTCTTGGATATCAAGGATATTAAGTTACCGAGAGTATCAAAAAGAATTTATAGTTAAAAATTAAATAACACTTGTATTAGCCCATTAAATTGTTTGAGTTCTGAAAGAAACTTAAGCAAAATTGATTCTTTATTTAATTAAATTTTCTAACCTTTCTAACCTTTGAAATAATCTTATGAAAACACAGAACTAATCTAAACCTTATATAGTAGTTATATTACAAATACTATTAATTTTGCTGCCCTAATAACGGATAACTGGTTATCGAACATTTCATTGTATAACATTTCTATGTACTTATGATATTGGACATTTCCAATTTCATTTTAATCAGACGAATGCATATTTTATACGTTCATACATGACTTGGGAGGCCTTTCAGTAATTATTGATTGGATGATTATCAACCAGAAATTAAAGATTAGCGTAACCGATTATCGAATATTGAAGGCAATGAATTTAACAGTAATGTAAATATGGTAAGCCTTTCAATTCTTTCATATACGCTTATCAAAAATAAATTAAATTATAGTCATAAGGACTATAATTATAAAATTCATATTTTAAATAATTTTTTTATAAATCTACACAAAATATATTGCAAGAACTGAAAATTAAAACATATATGCAGCATATAGAAATAAAATGAAAGACAATAAAAGAGCCCCTAATTAAGGAACTTAAAAAAGCATAGTGTGATCACTAACAATGAAAAAAGTGTCATTTTTATGTGCTGGAGTTATAAAGCGGATCCAGTAAATGGAAAAATATCAATGTTTCAATGCGCTTTTAAGATAAATATCAACATGCGAAAGTAAGACAATTAATGAGAAAATAGTAATAAAATAACCGGAAAATTTATAACACCATTTGAAATAAAGTGCACTATTTTACATCTTTATGTATGCAAATTTGTAAATTAAATAAAAATCGATAATCTCTGAATTACATATGAATATCCTTATAAATGTGTATTCAGAAAATCCGTTAATAGAGAATTTTGGAATACAAAAGAAAATATGCTAGGAAGGAAGTTTTACAATAACACATAACGAATGAAATTAACAGTTACAGTAATGCAACTATAAATTTATTTAGGAAAAATACACAACTGAATAAAGTCAAGGGTAAGTAGATTCTAGGATTGATGGCATACTACATAGTCATAATAATAATAATAATAATAATAATAATAATAATAATAATAATAATAATAATAATAATAATAAATACAAACTACTAGCACATCTATGAAGAAGCTATTAAATCAATTTAATGTCGAACGAAAAATAATGCAGGAAATAGGATATTAACTTCGTGTGCTCTCTTGCTCTGTTAAGGATCTTACCTTCGTTTCTAATCTTCTAGTATTTCACTCCCTTTTCTTACCGCTAGATAATTCCATGTCGTTCTACACTTTTATATCGCTTTATTTTCGACATACACTAGTCGGGTCTTGTTTTATGGTGTAAGTATTTATTGCTTCATATTTCCTTTTCATTGTATAGCATTAAAGTATTTATTGTGATTGTGTGCATAATAGTTTTTTGGTCTGGTTTATTCTTGCTAAGCCCCCGTATTGGAGCTGTTTCAATTACAACTCGTGATATAAATTTTTGATGCAGCCCTACCTCCAATTAAGGATATTAATTTTAAAATATTAAGGATATTAATTTGAAAGTAACTTTTAGTGTCTACAGCATAGTTTAAGTATAAAAATATATTGACAGACACATTTATATCCACTTACTGTTTTACTCTTAATTTCACAACAGAAGGATGATAAAGTAATTACTGCTATATTTCAATATATAATGCAATATATCAGAGGTATTACAACAAGTTTATAATAAGAAAATTTACTTTTAAAAAAGTATATTATCTACTTATACAAGATTCGCTGTTTGCACTCCTTATGTAAATACAACAATGTATCTGATATATCGGAATGCGCAAAGAAAACCAAAGCTACAAACTGTACTGCCAATCGTTACATTCCAAAAATGTTTAATGTTTTAGTTACAGATACTATAAAACAAGTAGATAAGTTACTATAAGATAAGTGTTAAATTTATAAATTGTTGTATCTAGGCGTAATCTCAAAATAATTATATTTAGCAAGCTGCCGATTCCCCCCTGCTGATGCATTCTTCTGAGTTGCTATGGAATCGGGCAGCCAATCAACGACAGAAATATATCCCTGCTAGATACTGCCTGATGTCCGATACTCAGTTTTGGCTGTACTTACTATCTCGGGGCATGAAGCAAGCAAGTGTCTACCTTTGCTATGGCAACCGCTATGAAATAAGTCCCAAGTGCAGCCTTCTGGAAACGTTAGGTTAATGTTGCCAGTTCATAAGATCTAACGAAACTCTGTATATCGTAAAAAGAATAAAGTAAGAACACTACGATTGTTCCATACAAAAAAATAACCAAAGCATTCCTCGTAGACAAATTAATTACGTTAGGATTTTAACTCAATTTCGGCTGCTACTATCAGTTGAGGAAAGTACTGTATCGATAATTAAACGATGTACTACTAGAGTCAAAAAGAAAACGAATCAACCTTTTTACACAATAACCACCTTTAAAGTAAGGCTCTTTTTGCAGTAGCACACTTGTGCCAGCTTCTGTACCATTTCCGAAACAGCCTGCAGTTTATTTTTGGTTACTTTGTGTAGAGAGCGCTTATTAGCTTTCAGCTCTGCAGTCGAAGCAAATATTTACCACTTGAGTAAGTTTACGAATTTCTGAAACAGGTACTAATCAACTTAATCACGATATAGTGAATACGGAGAGTAAAGGACAGGTAACGCTTTGCGAAGAATTCGCTCACCTGGGACGACCGGTGTGCTGGGACACTGTAATGGAGAACACAGTTCTATACTTGCCAGAAATACAGTTTTTATCACGCAAAGCATTACGAAGATATCTAAGAATGTCAATATACATCTACTTATTGATAAAAATTAATTTGAAATGTATCTAGCTGTCGGCTATGTTAGTCGTAGTCGATTAACTAATGCTGTTGCTCTGTCGCATCTGTTATGTGTCCCTGGGAGCCTATATTGTACTGCATGAAGACAAGGCAGAGAAGTTGCCCGCATAGCACGGCGAACTAAACAAAGTTGGATTTCTTTTTTACTCTGCTAGTTTGTAATATTAATGTAAAAAGAAACATAAATACTTGCAATATCTTGGAACTTAATTGAAAAATGAAAATTATTAAAACTTTTCCGAAATAATAGAATCACAATTCAACACCTGAGAATGAAAAAGAAAGTTCTTTCAAATGATCTGATAGATATCTACAATGAAGCAAATGTAGGGAAAATTTAGGAGCAATTGCAACACAGTAAAAAATTGTACCATTAAAACGCTAAGTTACTACTGTTTTATAAGTCTGATGTAAGTTCTATGTAAGATCTTCTCTAAAGTCATAATACAAATAATTAAGCTACTCTAGAGCTAGTCAACCGGTGAATAAGCAGGCTTTAATGTCAGATACTCTATAATAATCCGTTTCAAGCGTTATCTCAAACAATGGCAAAAATCTCAATAATTTAATAAAATGCAGCAAATTTAGATTTTGTTTATATACTATTTTATATCTTAAGTAGTAAAATTGTACATGAATATTTTAAATTTGCTTAGCTTTAATCGATTTTACATTAGACATCGGTCGAACACGCTGAAGTAGAAGAAAAAAAATGGATATTTAACCAATAGACTCAGAAGTGCAACAATCAAGATCAAATTATATACAGTTTAAGATTGAAAGAGGAATAAGACAAGGAGATCTCACAAGTGTTCTTGAAGAAATGTTTGAAAAAACCTACGGGCAAAACTGATATATATATATATATATATATATATATATATATATATATATATAAGCTACTTAATATATATTAACAGTGATAATAAAAGTAGATAAGGATAAAACACTGAGAAAGAGTCACACTTGAAATTGCTATATTTCGAAGTACTGCGAGTTCTTCAATGGCAAGAAGCTAGACAAGTAAAAGTGATAAAAGTAAATATTGAGTATCGAAGGTAACGTTATGCATGGAAACAGATGAAACTAGATATGAGTGTGTGGGAAGAAAAAAACTAATATGTAAGATTTAAACCAGGTGGTATACGCGCTTTATGTAAAAATATAGCTGCCATTTCTCTATCTCGAGTAAACTTTCAGAGCATTGTGTAGGTAACGCATCAATAAAAGTTAGACTAAAAGCATCATCAAAATCCTTACAGTGAGATAAGGCATGTTGGGCAACAGGCAAGGGAGACTTGGTTTTAACAGAACGTCTATGATTGTTCATACATAGCGAAACAACAGTAGAAGTTAAACCAATATAAAATGCTTTGCAAAGCTTACAGGATAACATATATACAACGTTCTTGGAAGAACAAGTAGCTAATGAAGAAATGTTAAATTCCCTGGATAAATTAGGGCTGTGGAATGAATTGAACGGCATAATTAGTGCACAGATTTTACATTTAGGACGTTGGCAAGGATACGAGCCAGCAAAGGGACGTGGTAAATTCGGAGAGGATAGGTTACGGCGAAAAATACTTTTATGGTTAGGGGGTGTTCTGAAAGTAAGGCGGGGTACAAATTTAGAAAAATCATTTAAAGATGGATGCATTAACAAAGTATCGTGACATTCTTTCAAAATAGGTCTGATGCTTTCAATTCCAGGCACGTAAGTAGTAACAAGGTTGATGAAATTCTTGATAGAAGTTTTAGGTTTGCATTGGAAAGTTTTGTGCGCTGGGATTATACGGGATTTTAAAAGAGCAGAAGGATAATTTTGGTCTTGGAGCTTTTGAGCTAGGTTTTTAATATACTTGTCAAGAGATGAAAAGTTGTTACAAAGACGATGACCACGAATTGAAAGAGAAAAAGGAATAGATCTTTTGAAATGCAAGGGATGACAGCTATCAAAATGAAGATACTGTTGTAAATTGGTAGGCTTAATGTGCACAGACGCAAGAAAAGATCCATTGCATAAAGAAATATCAATATCTAGGAAAGTAGCAGCATTGGGAGAGACAGAAGAAGTGAATTTAACTGAAAACTTGGAGTTAAGACTAGTAAGGAACTGCTCGAGAGATTCTGAGCCATGAGTCCAAAGAAAATATATATATATATATATATATATATAATATATATATATATATCCACCGTTAATAGGTAGATTAAATTATTCTTCTAGCATAAACAACAAAAGGATGACAGCCGCAATTAATTAAATGTATAAATAGAATATAGAAGTGGAGTCCATACTAAAAACTAATGACACATAATATTCAAGACTACAGTAGTAAACAATGAAGATATAATTTTTATTCACGAATACATGTGCATGGGAAAAGTATTTTCTTCCAGTGCAAGTAACAGCAAACAAATTCTCCGTAAATATCAGCAGCACTGGTGAGAGTTGGGATCATCGTTTCCTTCAAATGAATAAAATTAATTATAAAATCAGAAAAAAAGGAAATAATAGACGTAAGATCTCCAAATGCTTTATTGTGGAACTCAAAATTAGTCTCTAATTCAGAGAAGAATATAAATGCTGAGAATATGGAAAAAGAAGAAGAAAAAGACTAAAACACAGTCAGTAAACAAGAATTTAAGAGAAGAATAGGAATGATGCATGTTGTCTGTTTCAAATCAATCTGGATAGGGTATGCAATGAAAACAAACTTCAACCATGGGTCACCAGAGTTACAGCTGAGAATGGAAGAAGAACTGACTACAAGAGCAAAGAGGAAAATGATGGGAGGAGGACTTACCAACGATATTTGGAGCCATTTTTCTACAACGGGGAACAAAGAGACAACTCATGAAAGCCTTTCGTTTGAACATACGACAGAGTGGCAATCCGGGATCGTACCTTACCTGGCAAGAGACTCTTGACTTTCCTGCAATTTAACAAATTAATTGTAAATATTATTGTAATCCTAACTTGAAACATTTTTTTCTCATAGCAATTAGCAAAGAGGTTGAAACTCTGTCACCTTGTTCCATCACTTTTGGCTATTGCAGATGGCTTTGTTAAACGGAGATGATATTTTTTCGGATGCTATCTTTAATTCCTTCCTGTGTAGCTTGTTGATTATCATTGAAGACTAGCAGGAACGCTACAACAGGCACATCGCAACCAATCGGGAATGCTTTGAGAAAGATCATGAAAATTATGCGGATGGACACAGGTTTGCAATCAAAAATATGTATTATGATTCTTTGTTAAATAACCTTCGCACAAAGAACTCTGGAATTTCTACACAATCTAATATATATTTTTTTCATTTGTCTTCTTGCCTTTGAAGAACGCTAGTTTTGGATCCAAAGCAAGCGATATATCTGTAACTATTTAAGTGTTTTATTGTTTTTCTGCTTCTTTACTTATTGTTATATATACAAATAAAAATAAAGTAACTCTTGGGACAATATAAATAAAATAACAATAACTAAAGAAGTAGAAATAGAATAAACATTGGGTGATCATTTAAGTGTTTTATCTATTTCTGCTTTTCTAGTTCTTGTACATTTAGAATGCACCACTTGCAGATACCCAGTTTGTTGCTGTAAAAACAAGCTGACAACTAATGTTTTAATCGTAGTTAACATCAACTCTGCTGACAATATTCAAATCAGTGATGCTGAATATTATTTTTGGTAAGTTCAAATTGTTCATACAAAACTTTTCAAATAATTTTACACAAAATGTTTTTTTTAATTTAAAAAAAATTGTAAAATAGATTCAATTTATTCTATTTCTGTTCAGTACATGTTTAGGCATGATTATACAGATAATCGATATGTGTATTAATGCATTAATGCAATTATATGGCTTAAAATTATGCAAATGTTCAATTCTTATTTTCTACAACACGAAACGTCGACGGCCAAAATAATATTAGAAAAAAAACATTCCATCTTAGAAATGAGTTCATCAACCCTCTATGTGTGCTTAAAGACCAGCTCTTAAATGCATTTTAGCACACTTTCCCGAAAAAGGAGAATTATGCAAAATTTACTGTATATTATTAGTAAAAGGAAATAACTTTTAATTTAACTTACCTATTAGTTACTGCTCTTAAAGAAATCCTTGAGAGAGATTAAGACTTTACATTGTTCCTACGAATTTAATAACAAAGAAACTTCAACATCTATGTAGAGATGTTGGCATATTTTTGGGAACATTAAATAAAATATTAAAGGACTGTGTGTTATATTTTGTTTGATGGGTTAACGCTACAAAGTCTGGATGAAACGAAACCTATGGTAGTCACATTGTAAAGGTATACGGTTACCTTCATTTAGTTCCATGTAAAGGGTCAAGTTATAATTGGCAGAGAGAAGCTTGTAGCCCTTTGGACATAAAACAATGGGAAGGAAAGAAACAGTAAGGGTGAAAGATATGACTAATGGAAAAAAATACAGCGCTGTAGACAATGTTTATGAAAATAACAGGAAAAGCATTCAACTTGAAAATAGTAAAACTACTACTAAATATTGATCTAAAAATATACGTTTTAAAATTCATAGAGAAAAGATATTAAGCTAAAAAGACATATTTTTAAGATCGGTTGCCAGAATCGCGTTAAAAGTCAATGTACTTAATTAAAAATTGAACAGAAAATATAGATAAGATATAACACAAAAACTACTAAGAGAATATAAATAGGCTTGGATAAACCAACTTCTAGAGTAAGGTATCATTAGAACATTAAGACTGGTATTATGTTAAAGTACTAACAGTCAAAGTCATAGGTATATAATGGCAAGATACTTTTCTGTAAGTATGATGGAATTTGAGTCTTTGAAGAGACGCTGGAAATCTTAATTGTGGTCAAATGAATTGGACATTCTGGGAATTTAGGAATGAACTTTCATATTAGTTAATGATGGAAAAATGTACTATTATAGTAATTTTCATTCCATTCAAAATTTATCAGTAAATAAGAAACAAAGTTTGAGTATCATTGCCAGCAATTACTTAAGTATTATTGGGTTTTTAAACCTATTACTGCAAAATTGTATTTGAAACTACTATTAACAATGTATTTGGTGTTTTTTAATACATAAGCCAAGAAATCAATTATATGTGATTCGTAACGCTGCTGTAGTAAATAAAAATGTACTTTTTTCATATGATGCTTCCAAAGATGTTTCTTATTTGGCAATTGTCTCGGGAATGGTGCAGCACACACTCCCAAGAAAACAAGAAAACAAGCAATATCGATTCATTGGCCAAGTTAAACCGGTATGCGATATCTTTTAGATATTTATCATCTTAGAACGACGACTATGGAAGTGAAATACTTGATAAATGATTATCTTGGAGACTGTGCAATGGTCCTTTATATTGATCTACATAGAAATGTTTATGTATATAGGTTTTAACTTTCCCGTTGCAGTTTAGCAATTTTCTATATTAGCAAAAGGGTATCCTTTTGATATTCTCAATATTTCAGAGTAATTACGAACGTCTAGAGGTTGTTCAGGAATGTTTGTTGAGTTTTTCATGTGGACTGATTACTGAATAATTGTGGTACTTTATTCTTAAAATTAAATGACATGTTTGTACTATTCGGAATTTTATTTCGTTTTTAGAAGTCAATGACGTTGTTTAGTAGAAATAGTAAAACAGTATTCCCACATTTTATGTTAATTTGGATGTGATTTCAACAAGACGGGACACCGGCTCATTGTGTACTGACCACCTTGATGCATACTTTGGTCGTAGTGGTTCTGTTTCACGGCCAGGTTGGTCACCAGATCTGACACCGATGGACTTCCTCTGCTAGGGGCTTGTGAAGGGCTTGCTATAAAGAAACAGTACGTAATCATATGTAATAAACCAGTACGGTTACCGCTAGTCAATTTCTACTTATTTATTTGCTTTACCTTTCGATAGGTAGATGGTTAATTATTTTGTGATTTATCAGAATACCCAAGTCTTTTACATGACTAGCACAAACATCAAATTATTCTTTAATAAGATACCTGTTTGAGACCATGGGGCCCTTATATAAAAACACTCATCCCTGAACACTCCCTGAAAGTTTGTCGGTAGCGTTCACATCCATCCTGTATATGATGATATACCATTAAAGGAATGTAAATTTAAAACAAAACATATGTTCAAGTGCTAGCAGATACGAGAGTAGCTGTGAATATTCGATTCTCAATTTACGTTTCTTTAAAGTGAAGCTATTACTTAAGCAGCCAGTACCAACATCTAACACTCAGTTTTTTTTTGGAAGCTGCCGTTTTCTTACTTGAACAATTCGTTAAGCGATGAGCAATGTTCTGGTGATTACACACAGTTTGCGTTTGTTCTCCTTGCATCTGCTTTTTATATTGATATAGAATGGTTTTCTGTCTAACTCAATGATGCTACTTAAGATCACAGAATGTAAGTAAGTAAAAGTATTGGGCTATAATGATTTCATCCAGCTGTTAAAATTGGTCAGTTAAAGAAAGTTTATTTTATAACCATAAGTTTTAGACCGCCAGTTATTTTTATTGATATCAGTTCTGACAAAAATTATATTTAATGAAAACAATTTATCATCTACTTCGAGGATTGGGCTATAATAGGTCCCTTGCGTCTCCAGCAAAGATTGATCTAACCATTTCTTTTTCGGTTGACCTAAATTCGTGTTTCTGGTTCGTTTATATTTTAAAACCTGTTTTTATACCATAGCATTCCTCTAAAAGAGACACTAGTCAATTTTTTGATTCATTATTATATAATTTCTATTGCCATTCTTTAAATTCTTACTTATATCTTTATTTCTAAGTCTTTCAGTTTCTAATATTCCTTCTAATTTTCTCAAAAGTTTCATTTCTGCTCTTTAGAACATTTTTTCTTGTTATACTCTTAAGTGCCCAAATCTCTGCTCTATACAAACAAATAAGAATCGAAAGAGTTGTATTTAATTTTTTCTAACTTTGGTTTTAAATTTACATTAATAGTATCATTATCTTTATTAATTATATATATATCATTATTAAAATAATAAGGTAATTCACGGCCAAGAAATTTAAAGGGTACAACTTGTAAAATTAGCTGATTTTTATAACAATCCTATTTGTTATTGCGCACGGTGCCTTACAGTTGCAGTAAGTTTTTCAAGTTATACCCTCAAGTACTTTCATGTCACGCATGGCATATTGGTTGCATCTGAGAGGAGTTTTAGGAATGGAAAAAATTAGACATTTTGTAAGTACTCTAAGTTTCCTTCCTTTAATTTTATCTGTAATATTTTCATTCTTGAAAAATCAAAGTAATAAACATTCGATTTCGATGTATTGTTATTAATACATGTTCGCTTCCTTCACTATTTGTGTACATTAAATATAATTTCTTTTAGCTATTAATGATACTGAATTTACCGTCAGTTCACGTTATTATGTATGCAACGAAAATAAATAAATTAACAATTTTAAAATAAAATATATACACAAATAAATAAAGAGAACAATTTTCACATAAGATATATATATAAATTAACACTAACAATAAAAGTAGATAAAGATAAAACACTGAGAAAGAGTCACACTTGAAATTGCTATATTTCGAACTACTGTGAACTACTGTCTTCTTGCCATTGAAGAACTCGCAGTAGTTCGAAATATAGCAATTTCAAGTGTGACTCTTTCTCTGTGTTTTATCTTTATCTACTTTTATTATTGGTGTTAATTTGTTACATTGTTAATAGTGTTTTATTTTTATTTTTCATTAATATATATATATGAAGTAACTATAATATGTCCTCAATATAATCACAATACATTAGAGACTGCTCCAATCTTTATTATGAAACATTTACACGAAGTATGTCGTTTCCCTCAACCTTTACAGTAATGTGGATTCCTATTCCGAAAAATTATACGGTGATTCTGAGAGACACTTTGCATAAGGACCCCTGAAGGTTATACAAGAGAATATTGTTTAGTGTATGATTTCATGCTATCAATTGGAATAATTCTCTTTGTAATTATTTTAAAAATGCCTTTCATTTTAAAAAATCTGGTCTTCTAAAAATGATAAAGTAAATCTTTTATTAGCTCTCCATCTCACGCACTTTTGTCAGTGCAAAAGTTACAAATAAGGAAATTTTGCACTAATTTTATATACAAAGTTTAGTTTAATTTTTGTTTCTTTAATTAGATTTTTTGACATAATTTTTTTCCTTGGACAGTGTGAATATGGGAATAAACAAACGATAATATGAATTATGAAATCATAAGTCGCAATCTGTTTACCTCTACGCAAAGGTAAAGGTTTGCATGATAATAGATAGGTATTATCTAGTACTCCAAAGCGTCTCTCTTCATTTCACAGCAAAAAATAAATAAATATAATACTTCTAAACTGATTTTTGCAGCACTGCATATCTTTCTGTTAAACAAATTTATTTCACAATTTTCTCACATCTTCCTTATATAAACTGGGAAAGTTTTAGCCCCTCTTGGTTATTACAAGATATTTTTTTTTTTAGAGTTATGGTGTTCTAGAAAAATTAAGGATAGATTTATTTCTTCGAATGAGATTATATCTTAAGCCTATGCTTCCTTGAAAAGAGAGAAATTGAAACATAAAACTCAAAGCATGGCACTGATAATCAATACTGGACGGTTACAGTAGAATTGACACGGATCGGCAGTGTGCCAACGCAAATGTAAAGTTGTCCTAAACCCTAATGGCAATAAGCAATTTGCACAATAATATTGAGCCAATATAGAGCCTCGGTAATGACCAGCGCGAGTTGGACTGCAGCGGCACTTGGGGTTATGCAAATAGCTGCGCGTGTTTGTAGAGAAGGATGTTTTCAACTCGCTGCATTCTTTCCACCAGTTTATTAACTTGTCTAAACTGAAAGTGAATGTTTAGGATACAACTAAGGTTCTCTTTGTAAAAACTCAATTTTCTTCAAAAAGATTCTTCTCCAATGCTGAATTGACTTGGAATCATTTTTTTTTTTTTGAGTAGTTGTTTACGCCCGTTTTAACTACTGAGGCACCGCAGGCGTTGGGCACTGATGATACATGACATGAAATGATTTATTGGGAAAGGATTTTTTTAAGGAAGGAAACGTTCCAGGCCTAAGTTTAGGGTACCTCCCCGGCATTTGCCAATTATGAGGACTGAGGAAAACCTGAAAAAACCCTGTCAGGGAGGACGGTCCTGGTGGGATTCGAACCCCAGACCTCCCGCTCACGAATCCGCACCCTAACGACCTCGGCCACCCGTGGGGGTGCTTGGAATCTGCAACCAATTGCAACAGTGGAGAGAGCAGTTTCGAATCCTGCACGAGTCATGCTTGTGGATTAAGCTGTTGCAGAGTTTTCTCTTATCAGGAAAAATCAAATATTATTTTTGAACTAAGAAACTTTCGGCTGTTTACGTCATTATCCATTCCATTCGTTCAAAATAACCTTTCTTATTAGTATTAGTCATAGAAAAGAGAGAGAGAGAGAGAGAGTAATGTGTCCTCTCACAAGTGCCATAATTCATAAAGGGCTATCAATGAACACGTCCATACTTATGGTTGTATCTCTCTCTGTTCCAAACTACTTTCAACGTATAGATCAATTTTTGACGATAACGTTCTCAAGCAGATTGATCTTTTTGGAGATTGAAGATTAAAAGATTACAGAGCTAAGCGAACCAGTAAACATCATTTTAGAAGTAAGAAGATCTTTTAAATCTTCAGTTTTTATTTTCATACTATACTAGATAAATGATTGCATTTGGAGGCGCAAATACATATCCTTGACCAATCATTTTTAAAAGCGTAGTATTCATGTACTTTGAAACCCTGATCTAAATTAACTGCAAGCTACAGACCTGGAGCGAAATGAACTGGGAAGAACATCAATAATTTATTTGCATTATTTATATATGCATATGTGGATGTTTATATGCATATATGCATGGATATATGTTTGCATTTTTTTGCCTTGAGGGGCTTAGACGTTTATTTCTTCACAATCTACCATTTCTCCACATCCATTTCTCTTTCTTCAGAGCACATTGGACAATTTTGTTGCTAATGCATCTCAAGAATAGAACATTGCTCAGGGATATATATAGTATTTATTCAATCTGCAATTAAGCTTGCGTCTGGTGATAGTGGAGAAATAATGGATTAAAATATTTATAATGTCTATTTACAATTATATATGTCTACTTAATTAACTATATTTTAGTTTTATTAATCCATGTCAATCTAATTAAATACACGCCAGCCTGATTTAAGACATGTCAACAAGCTGAATACTTTTCAACCTAATTTAATGCTAACATATACATATACACACACACATCTGTTTGTGTGTTTGTGTGTGTGCACAATGAATGCATGTAAACCTAATCACACACATAAAACCAATTAAATAAAATTCAGTCTAATTAAACAAAAGTCAAACTAAGTAAACACATTTAAACACAATTTAAAACATTTCAACCCAATTAATTACATTTCAATCTAATTTTTACATGTCATCTTAATAAAGCACTTATCAATCTAATTAAATACATTCATATCAATTAAGTATAGGTTCATTGCAAAAGATAATCTAGGCTTATCTTACTTTCTGTTAAATTTCATTAACTATCAGAGGACAGCCCTAATAACAGGATCAATTACGAGTTTAAAAATTATGATGTTGTTTATTAATTAAATAATATCTTATGAAAATTTTGAATTATATGTTTCATTTGTACATTTTAAAGCGTAACTGTGGCTCTCCAGTCTATAATTGGTTCTGGTAGTACAAATTTTCTTCATTTTCTTTTGATTTTGTATTAATCTTGCCTAGTATCAGTTTAACCATTTCTTTCTGTCGCAAATTAAGCTCGAATCAGTTGAGAATACGTATGCCTTTTCTAAATGTTTATTTTTTAATATTAACTATCATAATCACTAACTGAACTAAGCTGATAGTTCTGTCTAAACGTGTAAAATCGGCCTAAACCTCTTAATATACAGTTGCTTTAGGGAACTCTCCAATCAGCCCAAAAGTTATTTTAAGAATAAATGTTTTATGTCATATAGAACTGTTTGGAAATGGGATTATTGGTTGAAGTGGTTAGGATGTCAGGAAGGTATTTAGGTGGAGGTTAGGATTTATTGTAGCATTTATTTATATCGGTTTTCGGACCCAATGTCATTCTCTCTGAGGCCTTAAATAAAGAAATTAAAGCCTAATGGGAATCCAGTATAGAAGCTATGGAAAGACTTAGTACGAATGTGTGTCCAAGAAGAAGGAGTCTTCCTGGTGGTGTAGTGGTAACCACACTTGCCTTCTAAACCCAATGTCGCGGGTTCAAATCCGGCCAGGATCGATGGATTTTTTCGGGCGTAAAAATCCTAAGTATGGCTTCCTTTGGAAGGGAAGTAAAGTCTGGGTCCCGTGCCGTAAATGTACTATAAAGAGCCTCAAGCCTGAAAGAGGAGACCTCTGAGCAAAATTTATCGGCCTTTTCACGCCCTGAATTGAATGGGACGCCGATTACCTGAGCTGTTAAAGAGCGTCCGTAAATAAACCAAATCAAGAAGAGGGAGAAGGTTTGGTTTTGGGTCCAGGCTTCTTTTTACTGTGTACTGGTGGCTATGGTATTCTAATGGTATTCCAATAACTGGAACGGCAGTTATCACGGTATTCTTAATATTTTATTAAACTGATAGTTTGAGTATTGATAATAGTATCTGTAATTTTATATTTTGAATTTTTGGAAAATATCCTACTTCCTTATGAGTTTACACAATTTATAGCTACCTAAAGGCCTTAGTATGTCCATTTCTGCTGCCTCTAACCCTTGTGTTTGGAATCCATATCCTCTAGCCAATAGTGAAGGCATGGCTTAATATTGTTTCGGGTGTCACGGTATTTTTATAGTGTCAAAGTTTGTTTCTACACACCTGGAATCATTGTGATAGAGACTGCAGTTTAAGTAATCGAAAAGGTTCTTTTCATAGAATGTGATATAATTTAGCATAAGTTATATTGTATTAAAATTTTCCTAACATACCCCGTTTTAGTTGTGTATTTTAATATTTATTCCCCTAAGATCCATAGAGTCAATCAGTTTTAAGAGTATTTTATGAATAATGTAGGCTCAATTGTTTCTACCATTCTTGTTGTATATCGCACCTTGATTTAACTTTATGCTTATAATTTTATTTATTCTGATCTAGAGTAAATAATTTATTCATATTCCATCTACTTACGTTATGCTCAAAAATTGAATTCTGTGTGCTGGTTATACTGTTTATGTGCATTCTATAATGTGGTGTGCTAAGCTCATGATGCTTTTCGGTACTTTGTGAATTATCTATGTGCGGTATATTTCTAGGAAATCGCCTTGTACATTAAATGCGTTAAAATTATCTATTATTGAATAATAAAATTTTGTTGGCTAGCTGTGTTTAAGAAACTTTTTATGTAGGAATAAAGAATGTGTTCGTTTAATCATGCAACTAATTTTTTTTGCTCTTGCGACAGAAGCATTCATTGTCTTGACTGTAGCTCTAGAATATAATAATAGTACTGCATTATTATTGCTAGTACCACCGAGGTCGTTAATGCACGGACTGGGGTTCGATTCCCGCCAGGACCATCCTCCCTGACTGAGGTTTTTTTTCCAGGTTTTCTTTAGTCCTCATTAATAGCAAATACCGGAGAGGTACCCTAAACTTACGTCTGGAATGCTTCCCTTCTTTAAAAAATTCTTTTTTCAATTTATCATCTCATCTCATCATCATGTATCATCAGTGTCCACCGGCTGTGATGCCTCAGTAATAAAAAAAGGCATAAAATACTAGTAAAAATTTTACTGCTGTATAACAAATAGTTTTTGAAGAGATGAATCCATCAACATGTGTTAATGTGGTTAATCGTACTCATAGAAAAAAAAAAAGAGAGAAATAGGAGCAATTACACCTTTTTTGTCACGATCTGACATATACCCATAATTGTCTGTATTGATGCAGTTATGACTCATACTTTCCAATATATTTATTATAAGGAAAGTTTCTTTACGTGTATATTACGAATATATTTGTTTTCATATAGAGGTTAATATCGGTAAACTTTGTTTGATAATTAATATATTATTTTTGTTCCTTTACAGGTAAGGAATTTCATCTCTCATCATTTAACTTAGTTTAAAGAGTATTCCAGAAGTATTGCATACCAAGGAAGAGAAGGGAAAAGAAAAGGTACGAAAGAATTATTTTTTAAAAACTTCTTAGTGTTTTGAATCCCATTTTTGGTTTATCCTCGTTTCAAATTAGCTTTGATAGGTTACCATATTGTTTTATTATGCATATTTGAAACCTATTCAGAAAAATACACTTTAGATTTTCCCTTATTCCTTCTCGTTTCTAAAAGTAAAAGAAATTTAAAGTATCTCTCAGTACAAATTTACTTACAATGTATTAAAGTATTAAAAATAACATTATAAACTAATTGAAATACGAGCTGACTTATATTTTAAAATAATTTCAACTATTTTAAAATAAAGTGATCTACAATGAATTTCTCTTAATGTCTCTGTTTCTAGTTTTTAAGTTTATTCTAAGCTGTATATTTTATAGCTCAGCTAGTAGACAGTAAAAATAACGAATAGCAATATATAAAAGCAATTATTACCAAACTCGCATAATAAACTAAATATTTTTAACTGAAAGCTCTCAATCATTCTTATCCATTTCTTTCTAACTTTTTCCAAATAGTTCTCTACAATTTTTATGTTATTTTCTCCTTTTACAGCTAAAATATTTCTAAGTTATATTTCCCATACATAGCGCTACTTTATATATTTTTTAAATAAATGAAGCATAGAAAGTATAAAAATAAACGCTATATTTAAAAGTATGTTTTAATCATATATTACTTAGAGGTATTAAATTAATATAATTCTATTTTGCAATCTAAAATTTTCTAAAACATTTAGATCCAAGGTATAATATTATTGAAATAAACGTTATAAATATGAACAGAGAAAAACTCCACATTTCATTCCCCAAAACTCGTAATATTTGTTTAACATTTATGCATTACTAAAAAAAGCACACTATCCATAACCCATCATCAAAACCGTATTTCTATGCATTTTCAGCTTTTCCCCACAACTTTGTTCTTATTGGCTCTCGAGTTTGCCTGCAAGCCGTTGTTTTTACAATTACGTATGTGTAAATTTTAATTTTTTTGTTTCATATTAAGATAAAAAATGGCAAAGCGCTAGAGAAACATTAAGAATAAAAACAAAACCGTGCATGTATATCCTGCATAAAAACGAGTAGAGATAACATAGAATTGCAAAAAATTACTTTACTCGCATTTTAAAAAACACCAGAGGGTGCCAGTGCTTCCAGTTATTTCTACATGTCAAAATTCAGCTTCATCTCTGTCAATTATGCTGATTTGCTTGTTGATTCTGATAAAGTCAAACCCTGTGTATTTCAAAGGCTTATGCAACATATATGTCTTAATAGTAAAATATTAAATTTAACCTTAATGGCACTTAGACTTGATTAAATGTGAAGATTCATTCTGAATGAAGAGAGAGTGCACTACCACAAGTCACCAAAACAATTTTTTCCTTTTTCTTGTAAAAATTCCTTGATAAAGACCACAAAATATCAGACATTGAAATAAATTTATTTTCACTATTACATCTATATTTGACGTAGGCGTTTTAAGTAAATATATACAAAATTATAAAGCAACAGTTTTTTCACCAGTTTTCAAAGATTTAGCTTTTATGGGTATGATGACCAGGAGATAAATACAAATTCTGTTGTCGCTTGCCATCGTAGTTGAATCATTGACATAGCTGCTGTTTAATAATCAAGAGTGCAGTCATGCCAGGGCGTCGCCCCGGCACTTTTTCTGCAACTTGGGTCCGCCGTACTTCTTTATTTTTACCTTTTAAAACAATGGTAATAACAACGAAAAAAATTCATCATGGAAATATATTTATTGTGTTTAGAACATGTTTTACTGTCGCAAATTATTCTTAAAATATTAATCAAAGCCAACGGGAAAATCAGGCACAGAAAGAAAAACTCTTTCGCATACCTGTGATAGAGGAACTGACGTATTTATCCTTGCGTCTTCAGGAAAGTCATGTCATAGTAACTAGTGTTGACAAATCAATCAAAAGCATGTCAAATGATTACTGCCAGATTTTGAAATGTTACATTCCGTTACATAGTCTCAAGATAGAGAAAATAATATAAAATATGGAAAAGAAAGTATAATAAAAACGTGCTCACATTTGGACAGGCTAGCGCTTTTCAATATTAGATGAAGGTGGCAAGAAACTTCGTAATACCTTATCCCCCTACAAATACAATTAAATCCGTAGATGAAAGTATGGTTTCAGTGGTATAAACATAATGAGCTTAGAACAAAATTTGATAAGAAATGTTCATTAAACACAACGGATACTAGATTGTAGATCATGCGCCGCACCATATATTGTGTCATAGCTATCACATAACCCACCGATCACGGCAATCAACAACAACAAAAAAAAAACAAATAAATAAATGGAAACTCTTTTGATTGTCTTTGTGTACATATTATTGAATCAACTAGTATGTTCCTAATTTGCATGTGGTAAGTGCGAATTAGTAGTATTTATAAAAACAGCAGTAGTATTGCTGTTACTTAAACTAATAATAATAATAATAATAATAATAATAATAATAATACAATTATAAAGATTCCGCGCCTTGGTTCTATTTTTATGATCAAATCCACCTTAATGATCCTCTCATGAACAATAAAACATGTGTATTCTACTCCTTCTATTAAAATGGTTTTTTTATCTCGTACATATAAGCATAATAAAATGCTAAAGTAAAATGAAAAATAAAATTAAACAAATTCTGAGGCATTAGTGTTGAATAAGACGAAATATATCCAGAGTTAACTTGAGAGAAAAGAGGATGACCAGTGGATCAAAATAACGCCACGTACTTTTATTCACTTACAATATTGACAAAATGGAACACATTTGTTCCTGCAAAACATCGGCTTCCAGAATTTATGGCAGCTAACTAGGAAACATCCTGTTGGGGACAATTACAGATTAATACCTTTCAGCCAGGATTCGCACCACGGATTCTGCAATAGTTTTTCATTCCTCTCTCGGGAACATTTAGTAATTGGGTAAAGGTGAAAATGAATATGGGAGCTTGACTTTGATCATTAATAAATTAGCCTTTTCTTGATCCAAATTGCTCGTTTGATACGTGCCACTTTGCACCCGAGTTATCTTAGTAAACTGCATCATGCGTAAAATGTGAAAACAAGAGCGCTGGGTGTATTCAAACGAAAGAGCTGCTCTGTAATTCTGCAGAAGCGAAGCAACAGCTGGTATTCTAGCAGTCAGCCAGAATCTCTTAGCCAGTGGCAACGTGCAGCACTCAATTCTATACATATTGTTATATACCGCCTCTTGAACCACAACCAAGTCATAAGAAGCCAAGAATTAGGTCATGTTTACATTTTCCATGGCGCCATAATGTAGCCCTCATCGCAGTAAATGCCCAAAGCTGGGGTCTATTCCACAAGGGAATATGTTTGAGCAAAGTTAACAAGCATTTGAAGCGGCTACACCGCGCAGCTTTACCCCCCCCCCCCCCGATATGATCGCAACAGTGGATGTAAATGAACAAAACTGGTTCACTATAAATATATTGAAATCAGGCTTATTTGTTTAATTAGTATTTTTATAAGTTACAAGGTAGTTTACTGCTGCTAAGCGAAGAAGAATTTCATGCAATAAATTGGATTAGCCTTTGACAAAACTCTAGCCAACAAATATAACGTACATGTTGTTCTGTTTTATGCGAGTTTAAATTCTGATAGTAATAATAGTTGGAATAATGTAACTGCGATTGTTTTCCTTTGTTTTTTTTTTCGGAGTCCCTCGGGGGATTATGTTCTACATTTTGCATTCCGTCGTTCTTATTTTTATAAATAATTTACCACAAGTAATTACATTGTTATTGTGTGAGAGAGTATAGGTAACCAATTGTTTCTCTTGTTCTGCAAACTTCTCTCCCACAGTATATCTCACTGCTCAATTGATGAAAATGTGTTACCTTTTAAAGATCTTTTTAGCTTTGCAAATAGGTAACAGTCTAAAGGGGCTAAGTCATAAGGAAGGATGCTCAGTCAATTCAAAGCTATCTTTATTAATTTGCTGCATTGCAATCAGGGACTTGGGGTTCGAAACTCGGCAACACCGTCCTCCCTGAATGAGGTTTTTTCCAGGTTTTCCCCAGTCCTCATAGCTGGCAATAAACTTAGGTCTAGAACGCTTCCTTCCTTAAAAAAAATATCCTTTCCCGATATATCATTTCATGTGATGCATCATCAGTGTCCACCGCCTGTGGTGCCTCAGTAGTAAAAACTGGCGTTAAACACTACCCCCCCCCAAAAAAAAAAATAATCAGGGACTTGTGAGCAAGTGCATTTTCTTGCAATAAAAACATGTTTTTCCAATTTTTTCCCCCCGCAAAGCTCGCCAGAAATGCAAATGTGCCCCAATTTACGCCTATGTAAATAATCTGTCGTTATAATTCCTACTCTACTTTATGCAAAAACAGATGGGAGAATCTTCTCTTCCAATTTTTGGACACAGAAGTTTCTCTGGGCGAGGCGAACCATAATGTTTCCATTTCTTTAATTGTTCTTTTGTTTCTAGCTCGTATTAATCATTCTATGTTTCTTTCACAGTTACACTACGATACAAAAATTGGTAGAATCATCTTCAAAATGATGATAAATCGACTTGGAAATAGTCGAAATTACTGATTTTTGATAAGCATTTAGGCATTGTGGAATCCATTTAGCAGTAAATTTTCCATAATTTCCAAATAATACTAGCTCATATGAGATGTTCAAAGTTTCGTTGTGTGTTTTAGTACAATTCGTTCATCTTCCAAAATCATGTTATGCACAGCATCAACACTTTTGCAAGTGAATGCAGAAAGAGATCTCCCAACGCGAAGTTCTTATTTGACAGATGCTTTTCCACTATTAAACTTCGCAATCCAGTGTTTTGTGATAGTGTATATCCACCATATCCGCACTACTTTTCTTGCATGATAAGCGTTTCAAAAAGAAATGCTTGATCATCGAACTGTACACACTTTTCTCAGAATTCAGACTTGTATCTGCCATATTTACTTTAAAAATTCGCCATATAAAATCAGCTACCCTTATGGTCACCAACTGGAGAAATTATGCTGTTTGCTTATAATAATATGCTTTAGTAAATACAGAAACTATGAGGAATTCCTTTGGAAACTAGGCAAAATGCTTGGAAAATGTATATATAGTTAATGAAATAAAAAAAACTAGTACTTAATTTTTGAAAAAATAATGTTGTGAATTTCAGTACTTAGTGTTAATGGATCCTAGTTTCTTGATAGTAAATGATAATAGACGTATTAAACAAACGTAGTTATTTCATTACTTCATTGAGTAATTTGAACTCGATTAAAATGTTTATTTTCATTATATACTGAATAATGAAATAATCTATGAAGTTACTTTGTAGATAGCAAAATTGTTTTTAAATTTCAGAAAAATGCATTAAGAATTATATCAGGAACTTAAAAATAGGCTTATTGTGCTATCTGCAGGAAGAGAGAATATGGCTACGTTGAAAACACATATCTACGATTCAAGGCTCATCAGAAAAGAGGTGATTACCATGATGATACGAATTATGCTAATTATGAGAAATGGATAAGAGAAGGATTTATTCCTAACCTTCCTCCTCTCAGTGCCCTTGTAGTTGACAATGCACCATACCATAATGTAGTGCTTAATTCTTCTCCAAATTCCAATACCGGTAACCTGATATGATATTCTGGCTTACTAACAAGTGTCTGAACAACAGTTTCAAGAAATTGGCAACTTAAATAGTGTAATAAAACCAGTTCTATACAAATTTATAAAAAAGGTTAAATCCAAAGACATCAATCACATAACAAAAGTGATGCAATTTCAGAAGAGAAAAATAATGCAATCATACGTCTTCCACCCTATCACCCGGTGCTAAACCCCATAGAGCTAATATGGGGAATAATGAAAAACTAGCTTGCAGAACACAATATCACATTTCATATGGCGGATGTTATAAAATTACGTCAATTACGAAAGAAGATTGGAAACGTTTCTGTGAAAAGATGAAGAGGATCGAAAAAGAAGATCTGGAATTAGGTGAAGACAGGTGACTGTGATGCAAACAGTGCAACAAGTGCAGAAATGATAACGAGGTGAGTACACAATTTATTGCACAGCAGTACCTTCTCAGCTTTCTCGCTTACACAACAGAAACTTGTTTGTTTCATTCATGAAGATGAGATGTTCCCTCACCACCAGTTTCCTAGAATTGTCTCGCCAGGTTGATACAAGGTCATTCTGTTGAATAGATCTGTACGTTTAACTGTAGCTGGGACAGATTTATTTCACTTACATCCTTTGAAATGAATGGGTAAACAAAGAGAAAAGATTTGCTTGTCTAGAAGTCTGTTGGCTAAGCTGACAGACAAAAGAGTGCTACAAAGCGCGTTTTGGAGGTAAACAGGTGCTTGCTTACATTTAGTGGTCTTTGTTGTTATGTTGAGCAGTGTTTGCGAAAATTGTTTTGGTGAATAGACATTATGTATTATTATTTCAGTGTATTTAATAGTTTATAGGAAATATAATATAGTGTTTGTAGTTTAGGTTTGTTTGTAGGCAAGTTTACAGCATGTCTTC
This sequence comes from Metallyticus violacea, assembly GCA_030762175.1. Classification (NCBI taxonomy): domain Eukaryota; kingdom Metazoa; phylum Arthropoda; class Insecta; order Mantodea; family Metallyticidae; genus Metallyticus; species Metallyticus violacea. The sequence goes on along the minus strand of CM060832.1, from coordinate 50,067,077 downwards.
AGCTAGGTAAATCTTCCATTCGCAAGTAGTTCATTATGTTGATTATGAATAACAAACGTAATAAGTGCAAGAGACTGTAAACATACCAATATGACTGTTATGGATATAATAAGCCCTGGAATCCAAGCATAGAAAGTGATGTGCCTTTGTAGTTCAGAGTGAGAATTTGGAAATGACGGAAGGAATTACTGTACTTGAAGTATCTACAAGCACCAGAGGGAGAACTTCACCTTTGTCATCAACAAGTGCAGTGAGAGAAAATTGATTCTTGTTTCATTCTGCCAACCCAGATATGCCTTACACATTTCAATCTAGTGCATGTTAGTGTGTGGAAGGAATTATACAAATACATCATGTGTTCCTATAATGACAAACCAACATTAAAAGCAGAAGTGTCGGGAATCTCTGGTTTTGCCTTCAAAATTTTAGTTATCTATTAGAGTTGCAAAATTACTATAAATGAAGTTTCATCTAGTCCTCAGGTATAACAGTATAAGGCCTCCACTCGAAGTGAACCCCGGGATGGTTAATTATTGTTATTGTTATTATTATTATTATTATTATTATTATTATTATTATTATTATTATTATTATTAAGTCTATTTTACAATGTATCAATATCTTCTGACAGTGAATTACAAAATTACAATACCAAATTTTTCTGAACTGCTGAAAACATTTTTCTTGGTCCATCCATTGATATTCTCGTAGATATTTATTCTCTATTGCTTCGTGGATGCCCTTTATCCACGTTGTCTGTGGCCTTCCTTGTTTCAGTCTTCCAAGTGGAATCCATTTATACATTATCCTTAGCAATCTTTCTTCGCTCATTCTCACTAAATGACCATATCATGTCAATTATCTTGTTAAAATGTCCTCCACAATATTATTTTTAATCAAAATTTTTATTATCATATAATTTCTGATTTTATCTCTTTGTAACACTCTTGCTGACAGTTTCCAGTAATCCATTCAATTGCCAAAAATTAATTTTTGTGTGTATTTTTAAATTGTTCATATTTCTGGACCATGTAATGCTGTGCTTCTAACAATCGATTTATAGATTTCACTTTTATTTCTTTATCATTCTCTTTATCCCATAATATAGGATTAACAGTTGATATTGAAAATTTTCTTTTTTATATGTAATCTAATTTTTTTATACTTTTTCCATCATTAGTAGTTATATCACCTAAATATTTGTATCTGTCACTATATTAAATCACTCCCAAATTCAATAATTAGAATTTTCTTTTCTCCCCTATTACCATATAATTAAACTTTTCAAAATGAACTTAGTCCCGCCTTTTCCTACTCTTGAAGGAAATTCATACTCATGTATTTTAGATCATCATATTGTTCAGCCATTTGATCATCTGTAAATTATAGATACTCCTATCATCAACCTTGACCTCCACATTTCTTCTTCCACCTTTAAGTTCTCTTCAAGATATATTTTGAACAATGCAAATCTTTGGTAACATGAAATTCTGGTGACAATCTATTTGGCAAAGCATTTTCATATATATTTTTTTTAATTAAACATTTTGAAATATTGACATTTTGTAATTGTTCCCAAAGTTTAGTGCGTGGAACTGTATCATAAGCTTTTTTTAAATCCATAAACAATATATGTACTTCCTGGTTACCAACTGCAACCTTTTCAATTATCTGATTCAAACAAAATGTTTTCCTGCTCTAAACCCTGTTTGTTCTTCTGCTTCTTTGTAATTATATTTCTCATTTAATAATTCTTTTTAATATTCCCCATATATAGACTAACAGAACTTGTGACCTATAACATACATTCATTTTTGGATCATTTTTATATACTGTGGACATATATCCCATTTTCCATTCTTTAGGTCTATTTGAACCAATTTACTTCAATTTTCACTTTCTTTCACACATCTTTCAATTAGTTCTCTTAATTTTTACCAAAGTTTATTCATAGCATGTTTTACCAATTCTGCAGGAATTCCTCCAATACCACTAGTTTTCCTGTTTTTAAGGTGCCTTATTGTTTCACCATTTCTGTATCTACATGTATATACTTTTGAACTATTACATCCTCTACTGTATTATCATCACTTATATGAATCTTGTTTTATGCTCTAACATCTGTTAATAGTTTTCCAAACAAATTCTTCTAGTCTTCAAATCAGTTAAATTTTAACATCTACTGATTACATAATTTACTTTTCATTGCTTTAATATTCTCCATTCTTCAGATCTCTTTCTACCTCCAATATAACTTTCGATTAAATTGCATCTTTTATCTTAATATATTTTTTCCTTTACCTTTCTTCTCACATTGGGTTGATATGTTTACATTCAACCTGATAGTCAAATGTTTTTGTATTCAATCATTTAACAATTTTTTTATTTTTTTAATTACTCCTAGTTCAATTTCCTCCCTCCAGTAATACAAATTTCGTTTTGTTTATACTTCTGACATTCTGCAAGAGCTTCTTCAACTGGATGTTTTCTATGATATAATAGTATAATTTCTGTGTATTTTCAAATTCAATATATTGTTCCATCTTTTACTCCATTCTCCTTATATAAAGGAGTATAACTTTTACTGTCTAAACTACCTATATTATAATTTGTATAATTTATTTCTGATATATCCTTTTTATCTTCTTCATTTACTCTTTTATATTTGCTTCTATAAGGAAGGATACTTTTGGATTTTAAACATTCCCTTCCACATGGTATTCTCTTTAGAGGAGGAGGTATTTATAGTGTCATGGCCATTTTACTCCGAAACGAAGGGGAAAATAAAAAATACTTCAAACAAAATTTGAAGTGCCTTAGGGGGGTATAAGATAGCCGCTCTCAAGGTCATTTCAAGGTCCATTTGTTTTTTTAAAATGGAATGGGAGTATTTTTTTCCCCAGGAATGGAAAGATCATTCACTTTTCAGTATAAAAGTTCTAGTACATCTATCACTAAGAGTGATAGATGATGAGATATTGGATAAATAAGACAGAAAATATTATTCACTTACTTTCCCTTCCCTCTCTTTTGTTTTGTTGTTGCTGTGAAGGAAATTCATTTGTTTATCCGCAGATGGTCATTTGTTAACATCAATACACAAACGAGTGCTCATCATTGTCAATTCAAACCTAAAAGGTCATATTCTCTGTCAGTTTCACTTCGTTTTCAATTATGGATGTTCCATATACAATCAGTGAAAGAATCTTAATGGTTTACATTTATGGCGAAGCTCATAAGAACGCTAGAGCATCTTGCAATTTATACGGAGATCGATATCTTGAAAGCAGGCAGCCACCTGTTAGAAATTTTCAACCATTTGCGAGCCTAATCTCCGAAACAGGAAATGTTTCAAGAAAACATCGTCGAATGAGAACTGCTACTGGTGAAAATTCGGAAGTCGTCGTATTAGCTGCAGCTGCCGCTAATCCTCCTCGCGCAAGTTCCCGTCAACTGGAACTTGATTCGGGAATTTCTCAAAGGAATTTTCTTCGAATAGTTCAGCATCACAAATGCCATCCATATCACATTAGCCTACTCCAAGTCCTTCATGGGGATGATTTTCAGAAGAGTGCTAAATTTTGCTAATGGGCTCTACTACAAATTCAAAACTATAACGTTTCCAACATTTTATTTTCTGATGAGGCGACATTCACAATCATGCTCAAATGGACCGATATAGCATGCGTTATTGGGCAGTGGAAAATCCATGATAGTTACGGAAAGTAGTGCATCAGCGACAATGGAACGTGAACATTTGGTGTGGCATTTTGGGATTCCGTGAAATTGGACCATACTTCATTGAAAGTAAACTTAATGATCAGAAATACAGAACATTTTTGGACTAAAAAATTCCAGTGTTGCTTGAAGACGTAACCCTTGTGGACCGGGCTGCAATATGGTAATCAACCATGGTTGTCCATCTCATTACTCAGCTATAGTTCGAGAAATATTAAACAGAGAGCATCCTGGTCTATGAATAGGATGCAGAGAACCTGTCTATTAGCCTTCCCGTTCCTCTGATCTCGCTTCCCCAGACTTTTTCATACGGGAATACATTAAAGATAAAGTTTATGAATAAGTAACATGGTAAACTACGTCAAAAAATTAGGATGTCTGTGCAAGAATCAACGAAGAAATGTTGAGAGGTGTTCCTCGATCTTTTGAAGCACCTTTTCGGGAATGCATCGAAGTTAATGGGCATAATTTCGAGCATTTGCTAAATTGAAATTGTTTGTAATGTGAACATGACATTGTTTCAATTATGGTTATAACTGTACTGTACGTAAATTGATGCCAGTAAAGTGAAAGTAAGCGAAAAACATTTGCTATGTAATTTGTGCAATATCTCATCATCTATCACCGCTAGCCGATAGATGTAATAGAACTTTTATGCTGAAAATTGAATGTTTTTTGCATTCCCAGGAAAAAAAATTCCATTTGAAAAGATAAAATTGTTCTTGAAATATCCTTGAGAATGGCATTTCAAGGACGAGTTAAGGTCGCTATCCTATGTTCCCCTAATTGCACTTAAAATTTTGTCTGAAGCAGTTTTTGATTTTTCCCTTTCGTTTCGGAGTAAAATGGCCGCGACACTATAAATACCTCTTCCTGTATACTCTCACATAATTTATTTTGAGATTCGTCTGTGGATTAACTTTAACATATTGAATATTTAAAGTATCCTGGTGCCATGTGAACTTTTGAATATCCGTGTGCATGAAATAATTATTTAATATTTTGAAAGAATATTGCTGCCACAATTCAATTAACTGTTCTCTATTGTCGTTTTCACAATCTTCTCCATATGGGTCCAATAACATTATTCTAATTTTTTTTCTGAATTCTTCCATTAAAATCTCCTGTAAAAATACTTTCTCTTGAATTGCTTCTTTCATTTAAAATCCAATATTGCACAGAACTGATCATTAAAAACATACTTTTCTTCATCACTCACTACAATTGTAAAACTCATTTCCCAAATATATTTCAGTTAAATGTTGTTATATTTTTATCTATTCCTTCCCAATCACTTTCCGTATCTTTTATATTTTCTCTTAATCAAAATGGAGAATCCTCTTTTTGCTCCATTTTCTTTCAAAACACAAATATAAAAGTGTAAATAATCCCCTTAATTTTCAATCTTTTCTTCTCTGTTTTCGTAAATACAATTATATGTATATTTACCTGATTTAAATTATAAATTATTTCACTCATTTAACACTTAATTCTCTTATGTTCCAATATTCAAAAACGTTTTTCTTAGCCGTTTCGTCTTTTAGTCAGTAATCTGAGTTTTCTATTATTTGGCTTTTTAACATTAGATTTTCTCCTCGGTGATATCCCTGCAGGGAGTTGGCCCTACGAGTAACCCCGAACCTGGAGGGGATTTGATTCCTTCTACTAGATGATGATGTACCCCACCACATTTAACGAGCCTGATCTGCCCGGCTTGTTTAGCAGATATTTGATTTTCTTCCTACTTCTCTCATTGAGGGGTATTCCCCTATCCGCCACCTGGGGACGCGCTCTTTAAGGTTACAGGCTCCTCCAAGAGAGGGTGGATTTTCCTTTTTAAATATTAGCTTAGGACCCGCAGCCATTGAAATTTTTGCGTTGGAATGGGCATGTCATGCTTATCAACAACTGCCTACAATAATCATGTTACAAACATTGAAATGACTAATGCTGACTTCAGCAACGAGTTGTTGAAAAAAGTCCGTCACCCAGGAGCAATTCCTCACCAAGTACAGCAACTTAAAAAAATAATGTAACATCTAAATTAAGGCCTTATTGATGATTAATGAAATAAGTTTGGCATTACTGAGTGGTATTACGGAACAAAAATTAGAATTTTTGCAATCTATAAGTATCACAAAAGAGAAGCCACATTTTAAGAATTATTATTATTATTATTATTATTATTATTATTATTATTAGGAAACCACAAAAATTAATTGTATACTATTAATTAAATGAAATAGATGAATATTGATAGAGCATTTTACCTATTTACATTATTTTATATATTTGAAAGGTATTAACTCAAAAACCAGGATTTTGTGTTGAAATACATAAAAGAGACAAGCGTCAAGATAAATATATGGTTAAAATTTCAGCCAGATTGGATGGATAGCAAATAGCATTTCAATGGTGCACTCCTTTCAATATCCAACCTATGCTGAAAAGTGTAAGGGTCCAACTCTATCTGTTTTGCACATTGCGACTTAACTGCGCGAAGCTTTGCTCTACTTCCTCTGCGCTGTGTTTGTCTTTCGCTTATGTCTGTCTTCAAAACCAAATAGCCGCAAGACACCAACTTGAGCACTTGGTGTTTTCAAGTGGATGTCCCTCCCGTTAGTGCATTGAAGGATGGCCGTGTTAAGTGCTTGCCATTGTTTGCTTTTCCAGTAAAGTGTATGATTCAACAGCTAAACGTCCTGAGGAGAGGTCAGGGAGATATAACATGGCTACAGACCTCTGTGTTATTACTGTAAGGTATCCTTTTAGCACCCAACTTACTGGAAAAAGTATATACGGAACTTTAGTGTTGAAGTTTGTAATGTGATGTTTTATTTGCGTAACAAGCATCTTAGTTTTCGGATTATGAACATGCGCACTCATAATAACGATTTTGAAAATACAAACGTAAGAACAGCACACATAGTAAATTAAATGTTGGGTATCTAAAAAGTAATAAACCGTGAGTTAGTTTGCGTTTTTTATTCATTTGTCCAGCATTAGTTGCCACAGCAGTAATTTGCTATCATTTGTTTTAGTTATTTAAATTACTGGGATCTCCGATTTTCCAACCACTTATTCCGTCATTCCTGCATCATCATCTCATCTCAATCTTCGCCCTCGCATTCAAAAGGATTAGCTGCTATCTGATGGCAAGTGGAAGAACTCTAATAAGCTAAGCATTGAACACCACCATTACAAGCTGTTTAAATTGTGACATTATGTATGAATATATAAAGTGCTTTATAACAATCGTAATATCTAGCAACTTTTTTCCATTGCAATACTGAGGAAAATAGTGAAGAAACAGTTTTAATAAATGAAATACTTGCTTAATAACGTCATTTAAGTTAAGTTTGAATGTTAATGGCGACTGGAATAATTAAAAATGGTGAAACACGAACTGATGTCGCTAGGAAAGATAGGGTGTGGAGGCTATATCAAGCATTTGGCAGTCCAGAAGAACAACATCCATGTAAACCAAGGATACAACTGTTTCTCAAGAAGATGTCTGTAGCTAAGGGTTTTGAGAGAAAGGAGGTCAACTGCTGTCTTGTTTAGAAGTGCCTTGCACAATCTTAACAAATTAGTTTGTTTTGTATTGCATATTGCCGGTAGATATCAATTGACAATAGGAACAATGGAGTCATTTTTTCTTCACAGATGAATCTGGTTTCGGTCTGCATATAGAGACAACAAAGTAAGAAAGATTGAGGCATGTACAAAATTTCTACCATCATAATCTGGCAAATAAAAAAAAACTGGTTTTATTTTATCCATGAAACAATGTATAGCGCTTCAAATGTTACAAGAGTGGCTTGCTCAATCTCCAGACCTAAATCTGATCGTGCATCTATGATATACCCATCAACAAAATTCTAAAAACTTCGAGATTCTGGTACGTCTCCATCACTACTGGCAGAATATATAACAGGTTAAATCCTTCATCACATTTCCTCAAGTTGAGCATCGAAATTAAGGAAAGACTTAGACAAGATTGGACTGAGGTATATTTCGTTAAGAGAACAGAAAATTAAACGCAATAGCTGGAATATATTTATCAGATGTTTGCTGGATATAAATAAGCAAAATGCCGAGACGCAAAAAAAAAGGTATGGCTTAACCTGCAGACTCAAATAGATCAGATGTGGGGGAGCGGGGATTATCTAGGTGTCTGTGAAAGGGAAGAAATAAGTGGTCTCGCATGGCTCAATTTAGGGACTTGGAAAGGAAATGAAATTATTAAGGTTTTCGAAGGAAAAATTTACCCACTACGTGCAGAAAGCGATACCTGAAGGCATATTCTGGCAGAATGCAAGGAAACAGGGCTTTTAAGAAATGAACATTTCTGAATTCCAACAGAACAGCCTGAAGTCCAACATGTAAGTGTTTGTGCATAAGAGATACGCACACAAAACGGGAATATTTCTAGCGAAGACCTAGGTTGATGGCCATAGTAAAAAGAAGGAGGCCTCAGGGATAAGGTTTCTACGCATGTCTGTATATATGTATGTGAAATGTAAATATATCTGTGTGTTTATATACACATATGTATGCATGTAGGTGTTTTATATATCTGCATATATACAAAATTAATCATATGAATTAATATTACCGTTTTTTGTATATTGTATAATTTGACTGTTAAAAGGGCGGTATTAGCATGTATGGCCGTTAGGCTCATCCGACAGTTGTATTAATTGTGAAATTGTAAACTTGTCACAGTAAAAGTGCATTACTGGCTACTACTACTACTACTACTACTACTACTACTACTACTACTATTACTACTGCTACTACTGCTATTATTATTATTACTATTACTACTACACTACTACTATTACTACTCTACTACTACTATTACTACACTACTACTATTGCTACTACAGTATTACTACTAGTACTACTACAGTATTACTACACTACTACTATTACTACACTACTGCTACTACTATTACTACACTACTACTTTTACTACACTAGTACTACTAGTATTACTACTACACTACTACTATTACTACACTACTACTACTATTACTACACTACTACTTTTACTACACTAGTACTACTATTACTACAGTACTACTTTTACTACACTAGTACTACTAGTATTACTACTACACTACCACTAGTATTACTACTACACTACTACTAGTATTATAACTACTACTACTACTACTAGTATTACTACTACACTACTACTATTACTACACTACTACTACTACTACTATTACTACTCCTGCACTACCACTAGTAGTATTACTACTACACTACTACTACTACTACTCTACTACTACTATTACTACACTACTATTATTACTACTATTACTATTACAGTATTACTACTAGTACAGTACAGTATTATTACTACTACTACACTAGTATTACTACTACACTACTACTACTATTACTACACTACTATTATTACTACTATTACTATTACAGTATTACTACTAGTACAGTACAGTATTATTACTACTACTACACTAGTATTACTACTACACTACTACTCCTATTACTACACTACTACTTTTACTACACTAGTACTACTAGTATTACTACACTACTAGTAGTATTACTACACTACTAGTAGTATTACTACACTACTACTAGTATTACTACACTACTACTAGTATTACTACACTACTACTAGTATTACTACACTACTACTAGTATTACTACACTACTACTAGTATTACTACACTACTACTACTACTATTACTACACTACTACTTTTACTAAACTAGTACTACTAGTATTACTACTACACTACTACTACTAGTAGTATTACAACTACTACTGCTAGTAGTATTACAACTACTACTACTACTACTACTACTACTACTACTACTACTACAACTACAACTACAATTCCTCAATGCCAAGGAAGTGTCGGGCAGCAGTTAATGTAAACGCCGGCAGAAACTATTGAATACGCAAACTGTATGGAAAACTTTAGAAAAAGTGAAAGTTATTGTCTATTTGTATGTATTTGTATGTATTAGAAAATTCTGTTATTGTTTCTTTTGTGGAGTATTGTGAAGATTGTTTACACACATGATGATGGATACATGCATAATCATTAGCAATTTGAAGAAAAATACCCTTTTCATAAGATAATTTTCAAATGTACACTATCAATCTGGAAAGATGGAATATTGGGTTCAAACCAGAGGAACAAGAAGGCTAAAACCGCCACGGGTGGCCGAGTTCGTTAGGGCACGGACTCATGAGCGGGAGGTCCGGGGTTCGATTCTCGCTAGGACCGTCCTCCCTGACTGCTGTTTTTTTCCGGGTTTTCTTCAGTGCCCATAAATGGCAAATGCCGGGGAGGTCCCTAAACTTTAACCTGGAACGCTTTCTTCCTTTAAAAAAACATTAATACCCGATTTATCATCTCCTTTCCTGTTCATCAGTGTTCAAATCCTGCGATGCCTCATCAGTAAAAACGAGCGTTAAACGTCATTAAAAATAATATAATCCTAAAATCAGCACCAAGGGGTAGTAGTGTTTTTATTACTTTGGACCAATACAATACAAAACAGCTTCTAAAGGCACACGAGCCCAGTATGTGCTTTTATGATACGCGTGGTTTCTTTGATTTATTACAACATATTACATTATATATTGAAAACAATAATAAAACTTATGTATTCATCAATAAAACAAATAAATAAATAAACAAAAATAAATAGAATAAAATAAATTTCAGAAGAACTATAAAATATTAAAAATACATATAAAAATATAAAGAAATTTCATTATGGACAACACACAGTTGGATTCAGTCAATTTGCTTCCCCCAACCCCCTTCACAGTTATTAGCCTCTTCAGACTTCAGCTGTCTCACTTTCTACAGAAATTTACCTAATCTCTGCTCCTCTTCCTTGCCTGCTAGCAAAGCCCAGCATAACAATTTCCCTCTGTTCGATCCGGAGTGCGGTAGATACTTTTCCGTCCATTCTTCCATATCACAGATGGAACAAAATTTCCGCTCATATTAGTCAGTGATCTTAGTCATCAACCATGCCCCTAGTCTGAGCTCCTCTCTTGTGAGTTTAGTCCTTGTTTTCATGTACTGCTCCATCCCCCATTCAGATGTTAGCACCGTTTGTACCTGCAGCGAAAACATCTCTCTGCATTGCTCAATTGTCTGCTGTCTATCCTAAAATTTAAACAAGGCAGGTAACATAGAGATAAGTGCCATGGGTAAAGCGTGCAGTGTCGAAAGAAGCAATAGCGCTAAATGATTCCACATGTTCAGTTTTTCCACCAATGCGCAAAAAATAAAACACAGTGCTTTAGAAAGGAACAAAATGTTTTTACTCTTTATAGCAGTAATGCACCTTATAAATAAGCCACAATTCCATTATAGAAGTGGCACACAATGAACGTTAGGAAGTGGACAGATCGCACGGTACCAGGAACATGTCAACTGTTTATAGTACCCGAATGCCCCTCTATGTAGCAGTCAAGCAAATAACTTAGTCCTTTGTTTAGTTCAAAATAGGGTCGGAAACAGCCGGTCCTACTAATTAGTAGCGTGCTGTTGTACATGCAAGTTGTGGTAAACAAGCAAAGGATGACAAAGCAAAGACGATTCTATTGTTTAAAATTGCAGTGATTTAAAGAACTACACGAACCGTTGAGAGATTTATATTTTTATTTTTTAATAAATCAAATCTTTTAATACATTTTAATGGTATAAACTTTGAAACCAGTTTAAAATCAACCGTGCTGACGTTATCCTCAAGAAACCTTTAAAATTCAGAAATATTTCTCATTTAAAGTTCGTGTTTAAACCATTTTACAGACAACTGCTGAAGATCAAAAAAGGATTAACAGGAGTGAAAATGACCCATCTTTTTCCAATCAAATTCGTAAACCATTATCTCAGAAACTGTTAAGCACAGTTAGCTAATTATCCCTAACGCGATTGGTGAAAAAGAAAAAAAAATGCCTTGTATAATGAAAAAGTTACTACATAACTAAATTGCTCCGTCATTTAGTGACTAAACAAAGTGAGAAAAGTCACATAATTAAGTAAGATTCTGTACTGCCATGGTCTTACCTGTTAATTTTATGGAAATGAGGCTTGGACTTTTTAAAAAAAAAATTAGAGACAGAGAATAACAATCAAGCAGCAGGAATTCCTTTTTTTGACATCTGTCAAAGGTTGCCCAAAAGAAGATCATAAAAGAAATGAGAATATAAGAATTTAATTAGAAGTGCAACCAATGTTACAACTATAAGGAATTTAAGACAAGAATGTGTAAAGCACGTAAAAAGAACGACAGAAGATAGAATACCAAAAAAATATTTTGACATATAACCCGAAAGGAAGAAGATCAATTGGAAGAAAAAAAAATGGATAGAAACGAAAATTTGAGATCGAAACAGGCAGGACTTAACAGTGATGGAAGAAGAAAAAGGAGAGGGAGAGGGAGAGGGAGAGGAAGAGGAAGAGGAGGAAGAGGAGGAAGAGAAAGAGGAGGAAGAGGATCTAGTGATTAGTTTTAAAACTTCATTCACTGCATATTACATCCAAATAAACAGTGTAATTAATGTACTTACTGATTTTATTTCATATATTTCACCATTAAAGAAGATTACAAAAAATTGTAAAACTGGCAAAGAATTTAATACCAAATTGACTAGCGCTGTGGACTTAAGTCACATTGAATTTCAGTCACAAAATGCCTTCTCCACTGCTGTGGTTAGCAGCTAAAACTTCATATTGCTATGCAAGGTGCACTAAGAAAACGACAAAATTTAGAAGTCAATGATTTTTCAAAATGATGGAGTTCTATGCTTTGAATAACTCTATATATGCACTCCTAGTAAACGTAGAGTAAATCGGAAATTTTAATAAATTGGGGTAGTTTAAAACCATTTCCAATTAAGTAAAATACTTTAAAACCTAATAGTTGATTAGCCTAAAAGGTAAAATCGGCTGAGATGAAATACTTGCCACCGACAAAGATATGTAAAGGTGTTAATTTGATATAAATAAATAAATAAATAAATGAACGTGCGCATTTGTTACAGGCTTCTTTAAAAGTAATACAGTGGTATGTGCTACCCACCTGTCTATACAGCGAATTCTTACTGGAAAGGTACATTTTCTTTGTTATTCTGTAAACATTAATTACTAAAATTTTCTTGTTTTATGCTCAGACCTAAAAACCTCTAAAATAACCAATATTGCACTTATCTGGCATCATGCTGGCCGGATTTGATCAGTCGGAAGATTTATCTCATAAAACAAATTATGTATATGAGATTCTAATGCATTTTCCTCCAAGAAACTTATCAAGCGTTTAAAAAAGTCAATATTATTACGTTTAAGAATGAATTCAAGAAATGTTTACATACATATTTTGGAAAACTCAGCAATTTGGCTTTGACCTATGACAGAGCGAGCAATATTCCGGCTATCTTCGAGCTAGTTCCCAATGACATGCGGGACACAGAAAAGCTGTGGTTCTTATGGGTATAATAATGAAAACATGGCATCACCACATTTGTCAAGTCGCTGCGTTTTTGGACCGTAGCTGTATCGCTTGCTATAATTAAAAGTGGAAATTACGCACTAGATATTTATACGGCACAACATTCTATTCAAGGATGGATGGTCTTGATTACATAATTGTTGTAATGGACATCAGTTGTCAGCATTGACCGGGTGAAAACATAATTTGTGTTTAAGGCTTTAAAGAGATTTAAAGGGTTATTGATTTATATAACGCTCTAATCAGTGGGGCACAATAGAATCACACACTTTTCTCTGTTGTAATAAATAAACATTCAATAATACCAGTATTACAGATTATGATGCTAACAACGTATTATTTAACAATTACCATTCCCTGACGAATCAAAACAGTTTCACAAATTTATAAAGCTAACAGTGTTTTAGATTTAACAGATAGATGCAATCATCCGATAAATTCGGAAATAAAACAAAATTTCAACTTTAGAACAATGCAAACGTGTACTCTTATAGAAACCGTTTCGCAATACGCTTGCAGATTGGAAGAGAAGTCGACAAAACGAAAAAGCGACATATTACTGACTGCAAACAGATATCAAGTAATTTCTCTACTGCAGTGTTAATATCTTTGAATATTTGATGAAAGATAGTCGAAAGGTTATCTACAAATAATATCTTGTTTATAAATCACCAGCTGGTTTCTATGCACTGCAACACCTGCCCCATCATTTAATAAATGTGACATCCTCTGGTTAATGTTTCCAGGCGTCAATATGTAACAGTGCTGAAATAACTCCGAGAGGCACCTTGAAAACATAACTGAATAGTACGGGAGAGAAGAATAACTTGAGAAAGCTCAAAAGTATAAATTATTTGATAAAATTTTAACGTTACTTAAATATATTTATTTTAAATTTTCCAGATAATAATAATACTAATAATAATAGTAATAATAATAGTAATAATAATAATAGTAATAATAATAATAATAATAATTATAATAACTGCAAAAAAGCGTAAAAAAGTTTAATTTACGTGATTCTTGGTTCATGATAACTTCATACAGCTTCAATGAATGGTACTAAATTACGAAATTATTAATACAGTGCAATTTTAAAAGAAAATCCTTGGCAACATATGCCAGCAAAACTGGCTCATTTAATTGTCGGGTTTTACTATGTAATATGTAGCACGAGCCGAAATAATTACAATAAAAAGTACCTTGGAAATGTGCCTTAATAGTACAGGAGAAAAATTACTCAGAAAGTTCAAAAGTACGGTTATATGTTTACTCAAATATATTTATTTTAAAATTGCCAGATTAATAATTATAATAATATTATAATACCAATGGTAAAATGTAGCAATTCTTAGTGCATGATAAATTAAACGTACAACTGCAATGTATTGTAATAAATTACAAAAGTATTAATACATTAAAACTTTAAAAGAAAATCCTTCGCAACAAGTGCCAAAAAATCTTGCTCGTTTAACTGTCGGATTTTACTATGCCTTGGCAAAGCGATAATATTTAACTACGATGAATAAAATACCTTTACACCCAAAGGGAAAAGTGACTGTGCAAATTCATTACAAAGACAACCCAACTTTAAATACATCATACAATTCTTTTAAAACACCTATAACATCTTTTCCAAATATTACTTAGAACAGCAAGTAATTACATTAAGAAAACCATAAAATTAAAGAGGATACATTATAAAACAAAACTGTTATATAGTTCAATACCTGGGTTACTGGAAAATGAGCGAAGAGGCTCCTTAGACTTTCTAATTACAAAGTCAACAGTTCACTTCCCAAAGCCTTCACTGCGTCTGCTGAGAAAAAAGGCTAAGAAACGTGTGATCCCAAGCAAGGAAAGCCGAAAAGAGCGTCTTTTCAATGGGTGGTTATGTCCCCTACCTTTCCTATACGCTAGCAAAAGGTCCATCTTTTTGCTAACAATAGATGAACGCTTCAAACGCGAGGCCGTGCTTACATCACAATTCAGGAAAGTAAGGAAGAAGTAAAACAGAACAAGTGAATTATCGATTTAAATAAACTCCTAAGCGCAAAAATTCAGCAGTAAATGTGTACTCTATCTCTTAGGAATTCTGTCTCAAGTCCATGCTATGATCCTTGTCTTTTTTTTTTTTTTTTTTTTTTTTGAGTAGTGTTTAACGCCCGTTTTTACTACTGAGGCACCACAGGCGGTGATCCTTGTCTTGACTTTAGTAAAGCTTGGTTATGTTAATCTAAAACTTTAGTACAAAACTACAGTGTTTTAGAGAAAGTGTAAATTAATTCAAACTGTTTGGGCCTTATATGGAAGCATATAAAACTGTTTACATAAACGGTATTAAAAACTCCTTAGTGATCTTTAAGAATCTTGCTCTTTATCTCCTTAATTTAAGAGCTATTATAAAGACGTAATGCACAAGTATGTTTTAATATTAATTAAGGCGTACAAAATTTATCAATCTAAACGTAAAATGCGTTTCACTTATTAGCAGCTTCACATATAATCAGGCGATGGGAAATAAAACACACAACGCGCGCGCGATTCGCGTCTTCTCTTTTCTTCTGCTACTGCCAAACTCTCCTTTTCAAGGCAGCGGCTGTTAGATGGCAACCAACTTGTAATCAAATATAACTAGAATATTTAAAACGTTACAAAAGAAGGATATTTAATGAAAAATTAAAAATGTATATTAGTAACTAACTATAGCGTGAAAAAGTTTAAGTTTACATGAAAACGTTTTGGATTTTGCAACCCATTAACAGTTGATTAAATATAAATCTCTGATATTCAGTTAGAGCTTTACAACAATGCATTACTAATTTATAATAGTTAATGCTGTTCTTAGTACGGCGGAACCTATTTGTGTACACTGTGAAATAAGCATAAAAATACATTAACACTATAATAGTTGTAATATTTATATTACAATACTTTTAGTTTAGTTTATGTAAACCAAATGAAGTACACTTTGACTACCGTTTTTATTAAGTCATCAACACCCTTTCTTCCAAGGAATGTGCATATTGAAAAGAAGTTTGCAACAATGCTTATAAAACTTTATGAAACTATACAACAGGAAATAATGCTAGAATTCATTGGAAAAAATGAGAAATTATATGTAATATGTTATTGGTTTTTTTCACGAAGCTAATTTTAGTCTATCGAACCATATTGCAATATATTAAAAATAAACATTCATTTTTCCATACAATTTAACTCTCATTATATTTTTATATCCTACTCGCTTTGATTGTAATTTGAACATTACATATTATTTCTCACAAAATGCTGACTTTCCCTTTTCCATTTGTTTAGATAATTCCGTAGAGCAAATGAAATGGATTAATGATTGGATAGCCTAAAATTCCAATGAGCCTTTTCTATAATGTGATTTGAAAACGTTCTTATTACCAAGTATAATGGCGGAATCCAGTTTCTAATCTACGAGATAATCTTTAAAATAGGTTCATTGCTCATATTAGAGCTAAAATTTATAACACTTTTATCAGAAAATATTTAAGAGTACAGAAAAAATTATATTTGTGATCTATTTAACGTTATGCCCAAGTTTTATTAGTGCCTCTTGTACTTTGGTGCCTATTTTGTAGTATTCTGCATATTTTTGTATTGTTTTATTTTTTTTATTTTTTCTGCTATCGTAGTTTAGTCATCACTGGAGGAAATAAGAAATAATGCGGTTGCTGTAGATAACATTATGGCAGATTGCAGTTTATAACGGAAATGATCCATGAAGACCTTCATATAAAATGTTAAAATGGTAAGTAGGTCCCTATCATATTCTCGTTTTCATTGTGAACAGTTTTATTCGTTTCTGAACTATCAATCTCATTTCCATTATAATCTTGTAAATATAATCACAGCAGATATTGATTCCGATTAAGAAGACTTAAACAGTAATAATGACGCGATAAAGGTCTCGCTCGTCCGTAATGAAAATTGGACTACTATACTCACCAGCGCATCAAAGAAAGCAACAGTAGTGTGTCAGATTTCTTCCCTTACTGTTTTAAACAAGTATTCATAGTGTTATTATTACTGTTATCATCACTACAAGAAATATTATTTTTCCCTAATCCTGCATATATTTAGGAAAAACATGTAATAAAATTAATAGGCGCCATAGAATCTATCACACAAACTAGCCAAGAAAGAAGAAAACATAGAGACGTTGCAAAGCTGTTTGTATTCCACGTGGAGTGATTTCCATGTTTGGTTAAGTTGATTGATTCGGCACAGACGAAAAACGATATACGCGTATGTTTTTCCAAGAACCAACAATGCACATGTTTGTAGTTTGAGAATCAAAGGAGACCTGCATGTTAACCTTTAGAATAGTACGATAATACCCGATTCCTCATCGCAACTTTTATTGAGATACAGATTTACAACATTACTATTTTAAATTTTCGACAGCATCCTTAAAAAATGCGGGATCTCGTTTCATAATTTAAAATTTTAAATGTAAAACTATTGTTTAAAATATAAGAAGTATTAAAATTGTTTTGTTACTTAAAGGAGTTATATACATATTTAGAAAACTAATAGTTTAAAGGGACTATATTTATATATTTATTGATCATTGCATTTAAATAATGTACAATTAC
This sequence comes from Metallyticus violacea, assembly GCA_030762175.1. Classification (NCBI taxonomy): domain Eukaryota; kingdom Metazoa; phylum Arthropoda; class Insecta; order Mantodea; family Metallyticidae; genus Metallyticus; species Metallyticus violacea. The sequence goes on along the minus strand of CM060832.1, from coordinate 50,049,196 downwards.
CAGTAAAAGCGTGTAGTACCTATATTTAAAACATTTAAATGCTTTTTTTCTACCTTTATTGATGCCTAAATATTCTATCTTTCATCAACGAAAGGCCTATAATTATAAGTAAATTGAATTTATATTTGCTAAGTGTTGCCAGTGAGAGATATGCAACAATCGGGGCAGGAGGACCTTGGGATATTGCTTCTTATATTAAAAACTGTGTGCGATTTTCCAGAAATGTAAACAAAAGGCAATATTAAATAAAAACAATTTTATATATAACGTATTTATGAAGTACAATATAGTATTTTTTAAATCCACAGCACTGTTTCTCTTGCGCTGTGCAAAGCCGCATGTATTTGGTGCAGTTCAGGTAATTACTCCATCTCCGTTGACTCCGGAAAGTTCGGGAAACTCTGATGCAGAGCTGCCCAGTCTGGAATGGAGGGTAATAGCTTTGGACTTCCTGCAACACGTATGCAGAAACCATTTTGCTCTATCCTGTTACAGTGAAGCTTCATATGCTCTGCAGAGTTATCACTTTAAAGGCGATAAAACATTGTAAATTCTTCAAAATATATATTGATATATTTTCTCTATATTTCAATACAAGAATGAAATTATTTCATTTGTATAAAATAAATTGCAATAAAATTAAACGAGACTTGTTCATAAATTGCTGATATTAGTTTAAAAGTAAAACGATTAAGGTATTGCAATGTTTTGCTCAATTTATACTCACATTGCCATAATCTCACACATGTGCATTCAGTTATAGATTTTTAATAAAGAGACTTAAAATGATGAAAGTCTAATTGTACATTTAGCAAACTCTGATAACCCACTAGTAATGTTACCATGAATGCATTTTATGTTTTCTATTGCATTTTTTCCCTATATTTTATTTTTTCTAGTTAGTTCTGAATGCCACTTATTTTTTTTTTTCTTTAAAGTCTTTACGTTACTTTTTACGTTTTTTTTTAAGTTTTCTACATGTTTGCCATAGCAGTCATGCTTAAAGATTGTCAAAAAATTTAAACTGGACTCAAACTTAAACAATTTCCTGCACTTTCTTCCCAGTAACATACTTCTAAATTTAATTACACATGAAATGGTGTGCCATACTGTATGAAATGTATTTTTTACATTAAAAGAATTGTATCCTTAGTGGAAAGCCAATTTCTGTTTGAAAGCCGCCCCGTAGTATAATGGCCAGAACTTTGCCTACTATATTAAGAGTTCTGGGTTCACTTCTTGGCTCGTCCAGGGGAATCTTTCCTTCACTATGGAAGGACGTTTCTCATGAAGACGCCATTCAGATATTATGGCCTGAACAATAAGATTATTTTACTTTATTGACAGGCTGGGGAGAAATTTACGAGTCTCAGTAGACATGTGTGGTAGAGTTAGGGTAAAAAATAAAGAAGCCTATAATAGTCCCGATATATAAATTAATATAAGAAAATGCAATCTACATACCCTCTTGTTACTGGTGACAGACCTGTATGTCGAAATTACACTGCGTTATCAAACAATTAGTCGCTTCTGGTAATTATTTCAAAATTAATAAATAAAAGGAAACATAATAGTGACAGCGATATTTTACCAAAAAAGTGAAAATGCAAACGGCTCTCTCAGATATATGTATATAATAAACCTCCTTTGGCTCTTTAGGAGACATTCAGTTCTAAGCTGATTGCTTGCTTATGCCTCGATGATGTTTAACTGCCAAACGTTCCTTTGCATGTGTTACTCTAATTTATATTGAGTTTGATTTCTTTATATATGTCATCTAATGATGCTAACAAGACATTCCTAATGCCCTTCAATTCTCTTATTGAATACCTAAAATGTACAAAGAGCATGCTGATACCTGTCTCTTTTTGGTGATGTTTTAAATACTTAAATGTTATAGTTAATGACAAATAATATTTAGATCAGACACTAAATGTTTTTATAATGTGTTTTAATAACATAACTTTTCAAATGCAGCAAGTTACATTAATATGTCTGAAGTAAAAATTAAGCTAATTATTATCAGTAAAAATTGCAGGTATATGATACCAATCAATTATTGCTAACATTTTAATACGCTTTAAGTGATAAGACAGACAAATATAATGATAAGAAAATATAATAAATATGCTGGTAGAGCTATTTATTCACACAAGCCGCGTTTTATATTGAGGTTTGGAATCAGAATTGGGTAAGAAAATTTAAAGTCCTGCCAAGATCCCAGTCATGAATCTTAGACTTACCGTGCCAGTGCTTTTAACGTCTAAGCTTCCAAATCTCAAATTTTTTCCCCATCTTAGTCTATATACACAGGAGACTTTTAAAGTTATCCTGTTGTAGAAATTTCATTGTAAAGAAACCTTCTAGCACTGTGATCTAGGCTTCATTGTTAAACGAAATATTAAGAATAATTTATATGATAGCGTTTAATTTTTTTCATAGAGCTGTGTGTAAGGCTAAGGTTTGGAATCCGAGTCAGATACGAAAATTGCGACGTCACGGCCGTGGTTGGTCACCGTGCCAATGCCTCACCATCTGAGAGTTATTGTTCCCTGTCCGACCTTGCTCTTCCGGACATCTCTGCAACGGGATAACCCTAAGAAATGTCCAGGGTATATAAAGTGATAGATCATATTTATTCGGTTTTACCGCAACTCAGATTGCATGGGTCACGTCAAGGCACCTTACCTTGACGGGGTGATTGAGTACGTGCTTGAAGCATCGATACAGTGCAAACGAACTGACCTAACTACGATGAGACTGTATATCGCGTACTGCTCAGTCAAATTGTTCGTTATCGGCGAAATGAAAATCAATATGGAACAACGTATTTTCATGATTGAAAGTTATTTGCGATCTGAGGATAATTCAAGACATACCTCATTACGATGCTGGGCTCAGTTAATATGACATTCCCCTCTCTTACAAATTTTGCAAGTTCTTAGACAAAACATTGCAAGAAAAACTAACATGTTAGTTCGATTTGTTGTAATCATTATTTGAAATATAGTTTAAATTTTTTTCTATAGAATTTATATATTTATTCTCTTTTCTTCTGATCAGTAAACAAGTGGAAGAAGAGAACAGAATACATGAATACCATTCCAAAGTTTTAAGTATTACATGGCAATAACTTTTCTCTTTCTTTCTGTCTACGAGGCCCATTCCTGTCCTCCAAAGCGAATTCTCAGAACTAGATCAACCTGTGACTGGTTATATGTATTGATAGAAATTCACAGTAAAACATCATCCTGGAGTAGAGAGGACTGGACTTCTCACACCTTGCTTAATTTACAAGAGCAGATATATTTTGAGATAAGAATCGACAATTTCAGCAATGATTTTTCTCACTAGGGGCCACTGAATCACTTAATATATTTTCTTTAATCGGATTAAAACGATCCATGAATAACAGCTATATGTAAGAGTAACCATGTAAACTTCGAAGCAAAAGCATAGATAAGTGACAATTAGCAACGTTTCTGTATTAAAAACGTTAGACCACTCAATACATGTTGTTGCTGGCTTATTTAAAATAAGTTGCCTTCAACAATCATCTGAGAAACTGAATTAGAAACACGAGAGAGAGTTTTCAAACAAGCACAAAAATATTTTTTTAATAATTTAATTAATGCAAAATTATTCGCACATAAAATGTGAAACATGTAACTAAATGTTTAAAAAGAGACATTTAATAATTGAGAATGTGGGACTCAGCCCACACATAAAGTTTCTTGGAGAGCTTAAGAGGCCTAGGTCTTTAGATTTCGGCGCGGCCTCTTTGTTTCGAAATACCAACCACTCATAGCTGTCATCAACGCTTCACTCCCAAAGTTGAAGAACTCGTTAATGTCTTGAAAAAGATCCCGAGAGCGAGAAGAGCAAACGATAATTAATACAAGACTCTTGTTAGATAGATTCTTATCTTGATGAAATTAAAAACTCTAACCAAATATTTTGTTATTTTTTATAGTATAGCAATAGTCTTTAAATTATTTCTGCAGGATTATATTCAAAATCTGCCTTAAACTCAACAGCAAAAATAAATTTTCGGAACAGTAAAAGTATGCGACCAGATTTTTTTTTGGAGGGAGGGCATGATATATTATCACACAATCTCCGGTGGAATCCTCGCTTTTACATTATTCTTTTCATATAACTTGGCACGAGGTTGGACACTAGAGGTACGCTCCTGACTTTTAACCCTAATACAAAATCTACACAAGTTTCGAAGAACACAAATAATACGATGAAGTGATAGTTGAGTTAAACTGTTGCTACATCAGCTTGTATATTCTCTATATCATTCCTATTACAATTTCCAATGTCTTATTACGTTGGCCAGGGAGAGGAGTTGCACATCTTTACCCGCTCACGTCTCTCTCCAGAGTCCATTAACAAGCCAAGCCAAGGCATGCAGTCTTCTAAGGTACGCATGCGCAGGGCTTGGGTTTTTCTAGGCTTCACTCACACCAGACAGCGTGGAAATAGCTCGCGATTGTTGACTTCAAGAATATCTTATTGTTATAATAATGATGGGCCTCATTGTTATTATTTTAAACATTAAGCCCCATTATTAAATCCTCGATGTTACAATATACTGCAGTTTCAACTGCAAAAGAAAATAAAACTAGGCTGAAAACATCCTAAAATATACTTCAGAAAATTCATACTATATGATACGTTTGCCTTAATCTCCATCGCAGCACCCTATGCAGAAAGGACACACATAATTTTTACAGGGAAACCAAATCTGCATTTTGGTTTCAATTTTACAGTTAACGATATATTAATATTCTCCAAAATAAGTTGGTGAGAATGAATCGTTGTTATAATGAAAATATATCCAAAATATTTTATTCATGAGTTAAAAACAAATAAATTTGAAAGTGTATATCCATTTTGTACAGTTGAACCTTTTTTGTGATTAACTTTACAATAGTATAGTTATGAGGGTTTATTTACGAAAGAAAATTAAGTTCCGGTTTTCAGAAGAAATGGTACACTGTTTACAGTATATTAATGTATAAATTACGAAATAACAACCAAATAAAAAATATAATGCATCTCTATCAACCGTTATAATGTGTAAACAGAGCACTTGACACAACATCTAGTTCATTTTCAGTCCCCGTGAGCATCTATAGCTTCCTTACTACAGAAGTCATGGATAGATGTCTAAGCAAAGTACATTGCCCTTTTCTTCTACTCTATTTGTAACTTAAACTCTTTATCATTCCTTTCTTATGCCAATAAGGGGGAAGTGTGCTCGCGAAAATTTGAACTGACAGATATTTAAAATGACAAAGCAACAAAGGCGGGGTTTTCCTTTTCGGAATAATTTGTTCTTTCATTAAAAAAAACATTCATATTTAATTGTTGCTTTCTTAAGATGTATCCTTTTCCGTGAATAGAATTAAAGGTTCTATTAATTTTGCAATTAATTAATTAGATAACATTTTAGAAACTTATCCAGCAAAGAATAAAGTAAAGTAACACTCCATAGACGAAACACTGATTCAAGGTACCACGATATAGCTCTGTTTACGTAAAGGAAACAAATATCAAATCTTCCATTTAATATAATTACGCAATAATACAATGAATGTATTTGACATGGACAATTATAAAAATTGCAGCAACCCCTTTTCACTGATGACTACCCTCAGTAATAGAAGGATTATCCTGAATAAATTGCTTTGTCCTACTTTCTGTACAAAAAAGGTCACCTACAATACTAATTTCTTACACGATCATTAATAACATATTAATACAATCAATTATTTTAGCCTCTGTTATCATTGGATACATAGGAGGGATAAATGAAACCTCAATTGATATACTCTTCAGTAATCTATCAATCTGAGCTTTATAAGGGTTGCATTCCCTCCAGCTCAGGAGTTTCATTGTCACGTCAGTCGCTGGAATCTTCTCCCAAGCCAATAACAAATTTGTCCACCGCACTGTTCATTATACATCCCTCTCAAGTTTCACACACTTGTTTCTATCTGTCCTGATTGTCTAGGGGTAGCTATACTTAACTCCTGGATCCAAGGTCGGGTTCAAATCCGGCCAGGATTGATGGCCTATATTAACGGCACGTAAAAGAATCTCAAGCCTGAATTGAATGGAAAGCCATTGAACAAAGATGTTAAAGATCGTCCTTAAATTAACCTAACCTACCCCACATAATTTGTTCTTTCTGCATCATATGTCTAACGCAGTTAAAATCACAAAGGTTTTTCTAGTATATTTCACAATAGGAGTTCCAACAGCTTCGTTTGCCATGACCGTTGCATTGCTCCAACATAAACATTGAGTCTCGTACTAATTGTCATCTATACCTGGCGCATGTGCACCACAGTAACTACTTTATACAAGGTATGAATAATAATGCATGTATATCGATAAATAAAACGTGACCTTTTAATGCTTTATATAAATCTTATTATAGTTGTCTTTTATGAACTGTTTAGTGCGCGGGCAACACTAATTAGACCAAGGATGAGTAAAGACCTACATTCTTCTCCAATCTCTTGCTGGAACAGAAATGAACATCAAGCTATTTAAAAGTAATTACTAACCCCAACAATGCAACCATAATTAAACAGGCTATTTAACGTAACACATTTCAGTGTACTTAGCAATATAAACTGATTAAAAATTATTCATGTTTAAATTACGTACCCTTTCTGTGTTATTTCATATTTACTGAAATAGTATATCTCTGTAGAATGTGATTCTGGATAGTTTGTGCAAAATAAATTTAACAATTAATGACATAATTTATTTTTTGTAAATTGTTTGAACTTGTAACTTTTCTGCATTGCCTGCTTCAATTGTTGGATGTGGTAGGATGTGAAGTTTATATATTATATATTATCCTTCCTTTATATTTATATATTATCCTTCATACTGTGTTACATTTAGTACATTTATTTCGTTGTTTGTTTATGAAAAATGTTCAGGCTTTTCGATATGACTGGTTTATCGCAAGCGTTATTGTTTGTAAATCAATATTTGCTTACTATGAAATTAATGTAGAATATTCAGGTCTACCTTTTTCTCAATGCAGAGTTTAATATTTTTTGGCAAATTCTTAAGCAATTCCTAAATAGTTAATTTAATATTTTATTTGCGTCATCATACAGCTTTGAAGTAATAAGTCTCTCCTACAGATGTCCAACATTTTAAGCATCTAGAGAGATTTCACTTATGTGACGTAATCATAAAATCGACTAATGAAATGAAACAAAATTCTCAATTTCGACCAATCACAGCGCGGTAACGCAATAAAGTTATCGTAAAGTTTTATGAGATTCCCTTACTTTGCAAAGTGCTCGTCTTCTGGTTAGTGTAATCAAGTCGCTATAATTTACTGACCACTGTTGCTAGCAGGCTACCCTAATGTGTATTCACTCAAACAGTCTGAAATAATTTTGTAAATTATGTAACATTACCTGCCTAAGCACATGCATTTTGATAAGCACATTCTTCAGAATGATAAAATGTTATCTCTGTTTTGCTTTCTCTGTTGGTATTAGTAAATCGAATAATAACGATTGTAATAATCGACTTTTGTCTATTTCATTCTCACGGTTTCTGAATAGGTAGGTTTTCATATATATACATACATATATATAATTACTTTTATGCTTATTCTATTCATAAAATATTCCTAAACCGATATTTGGCTCTTTTCTATTGGCATTACTGACAATCGACATTCGTCTGAGGCAAGATGATTTGAAAAGGTAAAGTATTCATAATGGAAATTCAATTTTGTTAGCCAAATTCAGGAGAGTTTTTTTTAATTGTTATTTTACTCGTGAAATAGTCCTAATAAATATCACTTGCGGTCTTGAGCTTTCCAGATAAAGTCACGAATTTAGTAAGTGAATTTATCGAAAATCTCGCACTTCTTATGATACTACTTATAATAATTTCGAATTACAAAAAGAACAATTATTTTATTTTTGCTCCATCATGGCATAATTATGGTTATTTTATAGTTTTGAATTTTCAATGCAGGAAAAATCCAGCTTATAAATTGTTGTTCATTTGTGTAACGCCAACGGTTGAAATCGATACTAATGATGATGATGGGTGTAAACAGGCAAACAGGAAGACATTGAGCATTATGAATATATGTATTAGATGCCACAGCGGACGTCAATTATACATGTAATTAATCAATAAACCATTAGCACTGGTTCCTATTTCCATCTCATCTATCCGTTGCATCAATCCTGGGCAAGGGAGGATCGATCCGACACGTTACACCGAATACGAGTGTACTGCATTGCTCGTAATACAATGCAGGAGTGGTGTGCGTAGCTGATAATCTCAGACTTCGCTACACGTGTTACTTTATATTAAAGAAAGCCCAGAGTAACAGATGACAATTTGCGCACATTAGTCTGTTATATCAAACATTTCCTGGAAATGTCGGTCCTGGTGGTAGAGAGGTAACCATACTTGCCTTCTAAACCCAAGGTCGCGGGTTCGAACCCGGCCAGGATCGATGGATTTTTTTTCGGACATAAAAAGTCCTAAGTATGGCTTCCTTCGGAAGGGAAGTAAAGCTGTTGGTCCCGTGTCATACATTTACGGCACGATAAACAACCTCAAGCCTGAAAAAAGAGGACTCTGAGCAAAATTTGTCGGCCGTTTCACGTCCTGAATTGAATGGGACGCTGATGACCTGAGATGTTAAAGAGCGTCCGTAAATAAACAAATAAAAAATCCTGGAAACGGCAGCACATTAATGCACATATGTGTACTTGTTAGAAAACATTTGTTTTTGTAAGCAAGAAAAAATTAAATGAAGGTAATGATTAGTTTTTTATTATTCAACAAATTCTGCCCTTTCTTTTCATACACATTTCCCTCAATGTTTCAAAGGTTTGGTATCTTTGATCACAAGTTCCTATTTCGCAAATGCTTCTTTAACGTATTAAATACTTGCGTATTTCATGGTTTTGTTCGACCTTTTCACGGCAGCTGGAGAGTCAGCAGTTACGAGTGGTAACTCCCGGCAAAGCGGAAGTAATGTTCTCGCATTTTTAACTACACTTTCAATGAAAATAAGCGCGTATCTTATGACAAAAGATGTACCTGTTACTTTTATATAGTATTAGCATCATTTTAGAAAGTGGCCATTCACATGCATGAGTTCATTTTCCTAAGTTGAGTTCAACTCTGACATTTTTTTTTTTTTTTTTTTTTTAGTTTTACTAATGTGTAAACCTTTGTACCATGCGCTTTATTTTGGAATCTCCACCATGAATAAAAGTCAAATCAGGGGATTGTGTGAACCATAATCCTCCTTTAAATAGCCTATCTTAACTTTTTTCTGAATGAAATTTAATGATTAACTGTAGGCTTGGAAAATACCTAAATCGACACTCATTATCAGTCAGTTGTTAAAAAAGTATTTTTATACTTGTATGATATTCTTAAAGATATAAGCCCTTATACTTTATGTGCATTTACAGTGCACCATACATAGATTTTCTTAACATGCAACATTGTTTCATGTATAAACTCCGACTTTTCTGTACCTGTTCTTTTGTATCGAAACTTTAACACGTAATAGAACCACGCTTCATCAACAAAGAGTATTACGATTTGATCATTATTTTATTCTATCATTAACGTTCGGTAACACCGAATAACAGAAATTCACCGCAATATCAGGCTCACTAACCTGCAGTTCATAGACAACAATGACATTGTATGCTGAAATTTAAAAATTTGGTAGCTAGTTATACTGAGCTCATTATTTCCTGTGCAAGCCACAGAAGGGGTTTTTTGAGCAGGATGTGTGGAAGTAGGAGGAAAACATTTGCAACATCTCCTGTCAAAAGACACTTGTTTATTTTCATAGTAACTGTAGTTGTAATTGCAAAAAAACTTGAACTAGTTGACAGATATAACAGGAAGTTAAAGCTCTACTGACCCGCCGTCTGCCGTAAAACTTATTAATTTATGTGGTTTATTTATGGACGCTCTTTAACATTTCAGGTCATCACGTCACATTTAATTCAGGGTGTGAAACGGCCGATACATTTTGCCGAGAGCTGTTCTTTCAGGCTTAAGTTTCTTTTACGTGTCATAAACCTCCGACACGGAACCGAAGGCTTTATTTTCCTTTCGAAGGAAAATGCTTAGGATTTTTGACGTCCGAAAATTTTCATCGACCTTAGTCGGTATTCAACCCACGATCTTGGGTTTACGACGGCCGTGAAACGGTCGAAAAAACCATGAAAGACTTGGAAGATAAATCACCGCAGGCCAAATCAAAGGAATAGAGTGGATTTTAGAGATGCATTTTTATAACGAAGATTGCAATTTATGAATTATGGGTTATTGGAAAAAGGGTACCATCAGACCACGTTTCACGACTCTTCTGATTGAAGTCTAAATTGTAAGCAATTGGTGTTACAGAAATTTGTACCCAAGAATACCTTTGAAATATAAAATATGGGCACCATTATCTATTTAAATCAAGGACTACATTTTGAGCTCTTTTACTAATGAAGATCGCCAGTGTTTCAAATACAAACTCAGTAACTGGATTATGAGTCAAAGTAGTGCTTTTTCGATACATATGTATCCATTATGAAAGTTATCTAGATTTGTGTGATGCAGTTAAAGTTTCCACTGGCTAATGAATGAAAAGTGTTTAACGCCCGTTTTTGCTATAGAGGCACCACAGGCGATGAACACTGATGATACATGAAATGAAATATTGGGATAGGATTTTATTTAGGAAGAAATCGTTCCAGGCCTAAGTTTAGGGTATCTCCCCGGTATTTGCCATTTATGAGGACTGAAGAAAACCTGGAAAAAACCTCAGTCAGGGAGGACGGTCCTGGCGATATTCGAATCCATACCTCCCGCTCACGAGTCCGTGCCTTAAAGACCTCGGCCACTCGTGGCGGTTCTACTGGCTAACCATAGATCTAGTTTGTTTGACTATAACAATTAAATTTTTACAAAATGTGTTTTCTACAGGCACAGTGGCTCGGACAGTAAAATATCGGCATGACGAACTCAGGTTTGTTTTATCTCTGTGCTTCCAAATCTTAGCCGACTGCCGATAAATTTTGCTCAGCAGCCTCTTTTTCAAGCTTGACGTTCTTTCTATCATAGGAATTGAATGAAGTTTATGACCTGCCGCCCCCAATTAATTTTATGTAACTTCCCTATTATAGTCATGAGTGTAGCATCATTTCCATTTCTGTACATGTATTGAAATGTTGTGTATGATGTGATTTTCTTACCAGGTTGGAAACACTTATTGCCCATCATTAACAATATTTGTAATGATGACCCAAGCAAAACTGCGAACTGATATTTCCTGGAGAATTCTAAAGCATAGTCCTTGAAAAAGATGTTTATTTTGTATAAAGTTAGGGAGCTGTGTTTTTGTCATGTTGGGAAGGGCAAAAGCAATAAATGTACGGGGGTGAAAAACCAGGCCGATAACCTCAAGGGAAGAAGGCAGCATCTTCAGTTGACATCTACATGTAAAAAGTCACGTAGACCATATGACTAATAATATAGCAAAAAAGACCGGGGGGAACAGATTACCCAATAGAGACGCGAAGATGGAAGAAAATGTTGAAGATTTTTCTTAAATCATATTTTAAAAGAATAAGTATAGTTTAGGGAGACCGGAAGAATGCCATATTTATTTAGGCTTGTAATTCAGTGGCCCATCGTCTGTGGGGCATTAGCAGTGTCGAAGATGGCACATTCATTTCAATTCATTGAGTGGAAGAGAAGTTTCATCTTTGAGCTAGTTTATTCAGTTGCTTCTCAGGATTAGTTGAGTTCAGGATCAGTCCTTATGAAATTAGGCATTATAGTTAGTTGTATCAAGTTAATGAATAGCTTGGCCTATTTTATCGAGTTAACAGTAGGAAGTTTTAGAATTATTAAAGTGCGCTAGGACGTCAGAGTGATCGGTATAGTTAGTGCTAAAGTGGTACATATTGCCCAAGAAATTCTCCAAGGAGTAACGGTGGCACATTTCAGTTAACACAAACTTTGATAATAAATCGTGCTACATATCATAATGCTGCATACCGTGTTAGCCACCTGGTTCATTTCCTCACTCCTTCCAGAGGCACCATTGACAAAGAATGATTATGATAATTCCAAGCCCGCAATGACGGCTCCTATCTATGTACAAACTTCCAAACCAGCTCTCCCCGAAGTCTCGAAACAAACTCCAGTTAGAAATGGAAAAGCAACAGATATGAGTACGGAAAGAAATAACGCAAAGAATCAATACTCATTTCATTACTATGGGATAGGAGATATAACGACTGCACAACTTAGAGCCTAGTAAACTTTTTGAGGAAGAGGAAAAGAGAGGAAACGGAAAGGTAAAATTGAGAAATGGGAATGCGTGACATATAAGAACACAAATGAAAGAAACCAAGATGTTATTACCATAAAAATAAAAATGGACATATTCAATGGAAAAGATAGTACTGGTTATATTGCAGTTATTGAGGCTACTAAAATTAATAAACGGTCCCTTCCAAAATCCGGCATAACAACAGATATTGCTCCATAAATCCTTGCAACTATATGTTGGAAGTTTAATGTTTAAAAATAGAAATGTAAAATCCAACTGAAACGGGAACTTCTTGCAACTGACAACTAACCGTGAACATGGAGTAAAGAGATTTTCATAAAATGTACAAATTAAATAAAATGAACATGTTACTTGTATGTAGATGAAATAAATATCAAAGTTTTATTGCCTTGACTACGTATTATCAAATTTAAGACTGGAGTTGACCCTAAGAACAAAATACACTTTTGTGGTACAACAGTGAAGGAAGCACAGGCAAATGATTAAAGCATTATGTTCCTTAATATGGGATCAAAAGAAGCTACGTACAAGTTGTCCTAAAAGTGAACACCGACTGAGGGTAGCAGGAGTGAAATATCAAGGGAAAGGAGAAAGAAGCTGTGACGCCATCCATGATAAAAATTGAGTCAAGCTCTGGACTTTTTTACAAAAACGGCTAAAGTGAGATTACATCATTACGTCATTACAACAAAATAAAAAATGTATCGGGATTTCCAAAATGAGTGTCGGCATTTAAAAAAAACACTGCAAGTAGTACAATTGATATAAAAATATGAATGTGATTTTATTGCACAATAAACAAAAACTTTTTACGTGCATTACAATGCTCAATGTGTGCTCCCTTTGTAACTCTGTAAACATCACCACGATTGTCAATTTCTTCCCACACAATCCTCAGCATATTATAATTTGAAAGGCTTTTCCGATAGGTACCTTCTTATCCTGAATAATTGCAGGGTAGAAATTTAGTCCTTCGAAATTTCACGTAACTCCACAGAAAAGAATTACAACGGGTTAAGTTGTGTGAGGTGGCGAAGACACGAGCATTTGTTAACCATCGATTCTGTATCCAATCAATTCATCAGTAATTCTTTTAAAAATTCCCTTACCTTCCGATGGAAATAAGGTGGAATGCCATCTGTTGCAGTATGAAATCATCTCCGTTTTGTGATAGCGGCTATTCCGTGATCATATTAACACAAGTCAGCCTTGTTCCCTTGGAACAGCACAGAACACCTTAACTTTCGTAAAGTCTCGTTCATGTTTAACTTAACAATGAAGATTGTCTGTCCTCCATATGTGAACATCATACTTATTGGCTCTTCCACTTAAATGAAAGGTTAATTCATCACAAAAATAACGTTGTCACTAAAACCATTGTCTTACATCCGTTCCGTGCGATAAAAAAGCCTCCCGGCCAGGGCGAGGCGCTAAAGCTTGATGCAGTCAAAGGCATTAAGGATTCTTTGTCGATTCCGTAACAAATGCCAAAATAAGGTTTGCGGTATGTCGTGTTCTCTGCTGCCCCTTGCAGTAGATTTCCTCAGGCTGTGTTGGTAAGCTTCTCTGACCTTTCCACTGTTTCCTGCTACACAGAGGGACATCCGGTGCATTTTCCTTAAAACAAGAACTCGCGTCTCCACAAACTGCACATACTATCTGCGAATGGAATTGTCGGAGAGAAGTTTAGAAGTGGCGTTGGACAATGGTAACGGATATAAATTAATGAGAGATCACAGAACGTCTTTGCAACAATAATAATCAATGCTCATTTCATTGCCCGTAAGAAATTCACACTAAAAATACTTTTGAAAGTCCTGTATTTTTCATGATTTTGCTTGAAAAGCTCTGTAAGCGAATTATATTTATAGGAAAAGTTTTCTGTTCAAAAGATTATATTATATTTTTACTTATTTAGTTATAGTAATATATTAATGAATATAAAACATTGTGGATATAAACTATCCCATTAATTTGGGAAGAATGAAAATATTGAACCAGCAAATACAGAGAAAGTTGCAAGCTCGATGACGATTCATAACCAAATGAATATTTTTACCTCTTTATCTCTGTTTGCCTCATTTTTAAGGATGTAAAGCTGTAGATCCGTTCTACTAGCTGATTAATATAGTAGAGTACAATTGTTATTTGACAGTAATAGACCAAACTTTTAAAAACATTGTAAGAATAGTATAAAAGTACAAAACATATTTGTACACCGAATGTGCATATGTGCATATGTATAGATGTGTTAGATTTCTCAAAATTCGTGAATTTGATTATATGGGTCAACATGATACATAAACGTCTTCTTCTTTCACAAGGTATATGCCTGCGGATTTGTTTCACCCTCATTTAAACACTCCATCTTGTTCTTGGCCTTCCTACTTGGCGATATCTTCTAGGTTTATCATTTAATAACATGTTTATATTCCTTCCACTTACAACCTGTGGTATCTCGGTAGTAAAATGGATGTTAAATACTATTTAATTTTTTTTCACCCTTAATATATGCTGACACCACTTTTTTCATTAAGTACATTTAACTATTTTCGACTTTCTTCATTTCTTTGTTTGTCAAGAATAGTGTATCTAGTTACAGCTCTTAAAACTCTCATCTCTGCAGTTTCTATTCATTTCCTGTCTGTCCTATTCATAGTGAAGTTTTCACCTTCCATATTGTGTCATTACCTTGTAGAACTTTACTATATATAAATGTACATTCCCTGAAAATGATATTTCTCAAGTTACATGCAGATCAAGTTAGCCTGTAAGGAGTTAGCATTCTCTGGTAATCAGCCACTAAGAGAGACCTACCATTGTGATGGAATGATACTGTATCGCATGATCAGTTACTGTACAAACTTGTGAAAGTTAAAGCGAACCTGGAAATTTGCCTCTCTTAGAGCTTGACATCGCTCGCATAACGTGGAAAGTACTGTAAAAATAAGGCGGTTGAAGTTCCGTTGTTAATTACAAGTTTCTTAGGCTTCTGTTAAGGCAAGGAAAGTGCGTTTAAGAAGTTTTAATTAAATAAATAGAGAACTCAATACAAAGAGGATAAAATTACCAGCTATTTCATGTGTTACGTTGCATTAGGTAGCACTTGAGGGGAGTAAAATTGAGATTTTGTTGTTTTTGCATTTCTAATATATAAAGATGAAATCTAAATTCGAATATTTAAAATCCAAAAGCAATAATTCCTAAGATGGTGCCACATAGTAGTCATGCCCCCTTCTGTGCTCTTTGCAATGATGTTGAAATATTAAGAAAATGGTTAGGCTTATCTTTCTGACAGCACCCATTTTTGAAGGGAAATATTTCATTTTTATTGTTAGTAGTACTGGCTAATAAATTAAATTTATTGCATTCAACTTTTAGCGGTAAAACTTGTTTACTTACTGTCTGTTGATTATTATGAAATGCTGTGTTCTATTGCTTTGTTTCATTGGTTATTCTTATCTTTTCGAGAATATTTGTAGAAATATGGGTCGTATAAAAATATTTGGCTAAAATAAGTATGCTGGAAATTACCATATTGGTTTCAAGAAGTATATACATATTAGTGAGATTAGATCTACTAATCCTGATTCCATAACATGTACATCTTAGTAAAGTAAGTGAAAAATATATCCCATTACATTCAAGTGCGCTACAAATTTATTTGACAATTCAAGTGCATCCTTTTGTGATAATTCAAATAATCTAAGATCAGGAAATATAATTGTAGACATCAGTACATTCAGCGAAGTATTGTGTCAATTTTACGTGTGTAAAGAGGACATTACATTGTCACGTGTAAAAGATTTGGTATAGCTACTTCTCTCAGCGTAATTTGAATTGTAACATGGAAAATAATTTCATCACTTCAAGGAACACTGAAAATGTTCATTATGTGAATGTCAGGTTTGTGTACGATAAACGTTCCAGTTCCAGCATCACATTTTGTTCCATTGTGAATCCACCCAAACCATATTCTAAGTTCCATAAAGTAAATAAATCCATACTGGAGTCAGTAGAATATGCAACATAAGGGACTTTGCAGTGAAACAAGCTATTGAAAGCAATAATAATTGTCTTGCCATATCAATAGCCATGAAGATGCAGTACTTCTCTGCACGGTGTACTTGCTGCTACATCTATAGACTACGGGAAAGTTGTAGATATGGAGGCCATGACCTAGTACTGTCATTTCTGTAAACAAGCAGAAAATCAGCATCATTTTGACTGCATAATAAACTTTCAGGGTAGAGAAATGGAGAGAGACGGTGCAGTAGGTATTTTGCAAAGTTCTGTGGAGAAAAGAAGGGTAAAGTATTGTAAATATTTAGGGCATGGAGACGGCAAATAAAATGCTTCATGAAAATAGTAGAAAGTCAACCCTATGGAGAAAACCAACACAATGAGAAACTAAAATTCATAGGTTATGTTTAAAAACGTATCGGTTCGGTAAACTAATGAAATACATAGTTGGGAAGAAACTTTCAGATGGAAAACGATTAGGAGGGGCAAGAAGACTTAACTGATAGTACAGTTTGACAAACTATAAACTTATAATGGAATGGTAATAAGATATAATGTGTAGAGCTTGAGATTTGCAATTAGAGCCACACATTTTTCTGAGCTATGATGACAACCCACAACATGGTTCATGACCCAAAAGTCATGCTTCTTGGTATAAATTGAACAGACGAAAGCCAAATTACAAACATCGTGGAACTCCATTAGCAGTAATGGAGGCAATAAAACCAATGTATAGAAACCTATCTAATCCTACCTTTTTAAAATGTCCACATGGACAAACACAGAATGTCAACGAATCATTCATTAGTGTATTGTGAACTCGTGAGTCAAAAACAGTGTTTGTTGGCTTGGATGCAGTAAAACTTGGTGCATTTGATGCAGATTTAACCTTTAACACGGGAATATAGGAAGAATTAGGGTTTTGAGTAAACTGTCAATAGACCCCGGTTACAACAAACAGTGCAACTTAAAGAACAAGACCATATTTGTATCAAGAATGCAAAGAGAATGATAGAGCAAATGAAAAAATCTGCAAGAAAAGAGAGAATAAAGAGATTGGCGAATATGGACCAGGGTGTTTCTAAATGTGTTAACAAGGTAAGAGTTCAATTGTAAAACGTGAACGCCCCTTTTCTCAGTTCGACATTTTATACTCTGGGTGCATATTTCTCCCATACTGTTTAAGATTATGAAATGATACTTCAACAGGATGTTCCCTTGATAAAGAAATACAAAAATAATGAGAGATGTTTTGTAAGTCATGCAGATTTCAAAATAAAAGTTCATAAAAATAAGCATTTAAAATATATTATATATAAAATATGTATATATAATATTAAAAATTATATATCTTCTCAATAAATTAACATTTCAGAAAACTGCTTCTTATTATTATAAATAAAAGTATAAATTAAAAATAGTAAACTTTTGAAGTTGATATCTCAATCAAATTACCATAGGTGAGATAGGGCAGGTTTACACCCCCTTGAAGCGATTGGCTTATTACCTGCTCTTCTGATATATTTGTGCTACTATATTTGAATGCCTCATATGGACATTCAGGCAACCGCTGACAGATGGAATACCTAACAGAAATAGAAGAAGAGATTTGTGGTATGGAGAATTTGGAATTATATATTTTGAAATTGTGTTATATGTTAACATAGTAAACATAGTAATATGCCTGGGAGGGGGACTTCATAATTGAAAAGTGAAGCTACGCGCATGCGTGAGAATGACGCATTAGCGCGTTTTAAAAGTTCAGTATTTTCCTTGGTTTCTCTCTACATTCGAGGGACGTGAAACTGAACGGTTCGAACCACATTCTCTTCAGTGTCATCTATGGTTTAGAGGCTTATTAACTGATCAAAGATATAAATCAGGTATTAATAAACTTACTTAAACATGAAGGGGATATTTTAATTTGTTTTATAATAATTATTAGTTAAAATTACTTCCTTAATTACCTACTAGTTAATTATTTAGAAAAATAAATTTCTAAATCTTTTTAAAGTGATTAAACTCTGACACATCCCCAATGTCACGGCTATTAATACGTTTTAGACAATTTTCTAGTGCTCTTTAAAAGGAATATATTTTGTTTTTAGGCGATGGAAAGATACTTGGTAACGTGACAATATTCAAATATCAGGCTTCATGTTATATTAAAGTTGCATTAATATTAATCAAACAATAATTGCAACAAGCTTCCAAAAGCTCTACTTTCAAATGCTATTCTACTTTTCTTCAGCCTACTAATATTTCTTCGTCAGTATTCAGTCCTGTATCCAGTCTTGGAAAGTTTTAAGGCTTCATTAACATCGTTAAACTCTTGCCGAGCAAGTTATTCGTAACTTCACTTTGATTGTGCATAAATACAAGTGAGTGCATTAATATTTTGTTGCAATACTGTAAATAACAATTCCAAATGAATAAAGACGACAATGAAACTAAGAAATACAATATTAAGAATGACAAGCAGATTTAAATTGCAAACAAATATAAACTTCATTCAGGAATATTAAAATAGTATCTTTTAACGAGTAAGTTGCAACAAATTTATTTACAGTATCGTTATATCTGCGAGTATGAAACGAAATGAACTACAAAATGCGCCGGAAAAATTCGCACCAAAAGGCATTAAGTAATTTTATTTGTAATTTGCCATAAATAAATTTTACTGCCGTAAATGAAGGTTCAAAATATTCCTATAGCTAAAGCACTTCCAAGAAGAAAACTTGTTCGTCGAGGACTATTGTTTCATTTGTACTGAGGAGACTGTCAACTAACCATTCCAAGGTAAAGAGCAAAGGTGTTGGGGAGAGATAGGAAACACATGCACGCGAAAAATAGAATAATTATGTTCAAAAGGTAGCCGAGGTGCGTTCAGATTGTTGATTGATAGCTGTTTGTACAATAGATGCATTTAGTTTTAATAATTTGTTCAACATTAGGCAGCAGTTCTCTAGACTTCATTGTTCGTATTACTTCAAAGTAAATCGTCAGGCGGGTACAGCAAGCTTATGACTCCAGCATATCCACCCATCGTTCTGGGAAAGTATAATTTCGTATTATTCTTGCTTAAGCAGTATAATGAGCAATAGCGCCATCTTAGTAATACCACATTTTTCCACCATTATTTAATGGCACTTCTACCGATTCTGGAAATACTAAGAAATATTCTTCTGTAATTTATTGGTAGAAAAAATGCTCCAAAAATATGATTATGAACAATTACTCTCTACATATTTATATCCAAAGGTTGCTGAAAACCATAACTATGCCTTACAGATGATTTATTATAATTTAACATTCTAATTAGCGTGGGATTACACAAAATATTAGAGACACTGAACATTTACAAATACTTTAATTATTTTATTTCTGATCGAGACATGTCCTTTGGTACAGAGTCACGCATTCTCTCCCTTTGATTAGTACTTGTAAGTATATCACACAGACTTTACTTAATAAAAGAGTAAATCTAGCAGGGTTTACAGTTGGGACGGGGGCAAAACCGTGAAAGACAATTACAGGACGGAATCGGCTAATGAAATGGTTTGATACCGCTCTGCTAATTGCCTAACTCTCTATGCATCTCGTTTTGAACGTGTTTTTATTTGATGAGCCATTGCATTGAGGTGATACATGCCGCTTTGTTGTCGCCCTCATTACCGACTGACTCAATCGTTGTATGTTTTTGCTTGATTTCATAGCTACATATAAAATAATCGCAATGAGAAAATGTGCTTTGTTAGCCACAACTGTCCTTTGCCAGGGTCTTTTGATGCCAGTTCTTTATCCATTTAATTTATTTAGGCACCGAAATATTTTCAAGCTAATTGATTAGACGGAAAATAAATCTACTAGTGCTGTGTATTAATACAGAAATTAATGTATTGATCTATGTTAATACTCTAAAAAGTGTTTTGTTTTGTTTTAACAAGGTTGATTTCTTCAAAAATGTAATACTTATATTTTTGAAGCTTTGAAAAACTATTAGAAGATACTTCTTCTGCTTCTTTCTCTTCAAGGATTAGATGATTTCACTTGTTCCGGTCTCTATCGTCAAGCCATTCTACCAAAATCTCTGCTTGCAATTGGTTTATGATTCATTATCTTCTTTGGCAATCTATGGCAATCTATTCTGTTATCCTATCAATATGATTTTTCCATTTCATTTTATTTTCATCTATTCTATCGTTAATTTAAAAATATTCAAATCAAATCATATCATTTCACTTCTTATTTTATCAATTCTAGTGCCTCCTCTTACAAATCTGATAAATTTCATTTTAGTAAACTGTATACGTGATTTCTCTCTCTCTGTCACTGTCCACGATCCAGAACCATGTGCAGTCATAGTCTTATAAAACTTCATTTGTGTTTCTTTTCTAGCTTTTCTTACCAAATGAATAAACGAATATTAAGATCTAGCAGAAAGTGCTAGATCTTAATATTCGTATTTGTCGTTTTTATTTTTAGACGATTTAAAGTGCCTATTTGATGCTGACAATGCATAGCAAGTAGAATGCATGTTTGCGCGATTTTTCAACAGGGTGGTCTGCTAAGTTCTCGGCCAGAACCTCAGGTACTCATTTTTTTTTACTTTGGTTTAAATGTCTTAATCATTATTTTGAAAAATCAATTCATGTTTTAAAATTTTAATTTAATACAAATTGCTAAAGCAGATGAATGTATTCCATAAAATGAATAAAATTAAACACCTATAATGCAGGGCTAAAGTTCTCGGTATAATATACTTTATCGCTAAAAAAATTATACCAATTTATAAACGTTTATGGGGACGCTTTCCTTTCATTTTAAATTATTGAAATTAATTTTTAAAATTAAAACAAGGCCGGATCAGTCTTGAAGCTGAACACCAAAAAGTGAAACAACAACAGAATCCATAGGACAAATACAAGATATGAAATTATATAACCGGCAAGTTAAAGCACATGACATTTCTGAGCCTATAGGGATTTCAAAGTGTTGTGCAAAATTGATACCGCACTTGCTAGTAGCATTCGTATGAAAATGTCTGAAAAAATTGGAGCATTTCATCAACAATAGAACTAATTTTGAGCTTCGACTGATAACTGTGGATGTGATTTGGATCCAAATCGAAACAGAAGCCAAAACAATGCACAAAGACTGTTGTTCAGCTCTAAAGAATTTCAGTTGCAGGAAACATGACATCAGGGTTTTGGGACGCTAAAGGAATTTTATACTAAACTATTATCTCTAGAAGGGTAAAACTAAGCGGCGCGTAATATTATAACCTTTTAAAGCAACAGATGAACATTTTATTGAGATAAAGCTCTGCTAGCAGAAGAACAAAATATGTTTTCATCTATAATTATTGATCTACAACAAGTAGCTCAAGCTACTTGAGCTACAACGAGTGGCGATAGTCACATTCCTCTGAAGATGCTCGCGGAGTCACGGGCGAAACGTCAGGTGTTTTTACAGCCTTTGGACCACGGCCAACAAGCCCGGAAACATTATTTTATTGGATATGTTTTCATCTGTTCCATGCACCTGCTCACAAAAGTGTTAACGATGGGAAAATTTACAGATTGAAAGTACTAATTGTTGGCCATTTAACATATTTATTGCAAAGCTTAAAATCTTTCTCCGTGTGAAGTTATTTTTTTTTTTAATCAAGTTAAGAGGATATTGTGCTGTAGAGGAGTATTATTATACCCTCCTGAAAAACACTTCAGAGACGAATAATATCACTGGAATAAATACATTGATTATAATTGAGACCATGTTAAAATTTACATAATGTTCAAATTAAACCCATTTCATTCGTTGTTTAGTCGATGACTTTTGTAAATCACCAAAATGCATGAACAATGACCTCCAAGCAAGAGAATATCTCCAGAAATAAAATATTTATGTACTGGTTAGCTTTTAGGAAAGCGTGAATTACTCTGGTTTTATACACTAATATTTGCAACTAATATTTTTCTCAGTTGTTGGAAAGAAACTATCAATAACCTTTTAACAGTTGAACAAACAGGACTTGTAGACCACAACCCATTTGGGAATACACATTTCAGAGCATGTATATATGTAAAACTTGGTTCAAGATTTTTCAAGATCTTATAAAGCCTCAACACGAGTGCAAACAAAGCCTTCACATTATTGAGTGTGTTAAAGTCAGTCTCTGCCTCCTACGATTAAGTAATACAAAACTTGCTTTAAAATCCTGTACATAAGGGGCATCAGGCAAACTAACTATTTGCTATAATTCCCCATGACTTTATGTTGATTTGGTTTATTTTTTCGGACGCTCTTTAACATCTCGGGTCATCAGCGTCCCATTCTATTCAGGCCGTGAAATGGCCGATAAATTTTGTTCAGAGCCCTTTTCTTTCAGGCTTGAGGTTCTTTTACGTGCCGTAAATGTACAACGCGGGACCTACGGCTTTACTTCCCTTCCAAAGGAAGCCATACTTAGGATTTTTACGCCCGAAAAAATTCATCTGTCCTGGCCGGGATTGAACCCCCGATCTTGGGCTTAGGAAGCAAGTATGGTTACCACTACACCATCAGAACCGACTTCCCCACGGCATCAGCTCACCTTATTATCTCATAGGGAGTGCGTTCAGCAGGTCCAATGCTAGTTTTTGTGAACAAACTTCAAGGCGACCAGAAGGGCATCCTATACACTTTCCATAAGCTATTAGTACCCCAGATTGAGGTTCGCTGTATTTCTTCACTTGATACACGCATATCTGTGTCTGTTCTAAGTATTTCGTCAGAATTGCAACACAATAAGCTCGCTAAACCGACTGGTATCCACTTTGTTTACAGCATTGCTGACGATTGGTGAAAAGAGGTATTCTGAAACGACCCTTTCTTTGTGGTTGATCGTCTTCTGAGGTAAGCCGGTAGTTTTAATGCGTGAAGTAAAGCTGGGTGTTTTAAGGAATGTGTGCCTTGCACAGTTGAAAGAGAAGGCTTTATACCACTGCACAGAATTGCTCTGGATCCGCAGTAACTAATCCGCTGTCCAAGACTACCGCTATTCTTCCCAGCATGCACTGCCCGGTGAGGGTGCTTTCGTTTGCATCCAAATTCCTTGCAACTGTACAGAATGTTTCAGAAATACTTATACACACTTTGACAGCAGGTTCCTCACACCAAAACAAGAAAAAATCAGTATATATAAACTTATGTCCGATACTCCTTAGTTTTTGAGTAATTAATGAAAGTTTACCAAAACAAGAAAATAAAAGGCTATATAAATATATGTCCTGAAATCCTCAGTTTTTGAGTTATCAATGAAAGTTTACGCCACAGTTAAAATAAATATGTCTATCACATCTTTAATACGGTTGTTACCAAATGGTAATAACTAAACTTCAACAGTGCTATTGCTGCATTTTACGAATATTTTGTCATATAAGTATGTGCAGATATGTATCGATAACATCATTCGATTACTTAACAAAATGATTTGTATTTTCGGCTACGAACACTTAAAATGTTGGATTGCACCTTAAAACGCGTTGAAGTAAACTTTCATTAATAACCCAAAAACTAAACATTTTCGGACATATGTAAAAGTATTTCGAAACATCCTGTATATATTTTCTACGATAATGTAGCTGATCAATGAACAACCTACTTATAGCAGTAATAACAGGATGCGGAACCCATAGAGTGTGATATTTTTGTCTTCAATCTGTCGTGAATTATTATTAATCCAAATACACCATTTTGTATTCGTATTAATGATAATGAATAGAGAGAGAGAGAAAAAAAACCTTACTGGTCATAAAACGTTAATACTTTACTAGGTTTTGTTCTTAGAGTAAGCATGCAGTCATTTGTCTTTAAAAACTTTATTCATTTTAAAATTTAGTTTTGGATTTTAAACTATGGCTGTAATGAAAAATCTCGCTACATTCTTAAATCAAGGATTGCTTGTATACTCTTTTCATAATCCCACGATCCTGGTTTTGATCTGGATTGTGTATTTGCTAAAATGCAATTATTTTATTCTAAATGATTGTCTGGGGTTCGTGAATTTCTTTTAGAAAATGTGTAAATCATACCATTTTAATTATTGCCGTTAACGGTTAGACAAATTGTCAAAGTTTTGTTTGCATCAACTGTAGTGGCATCAGTTACCACCAGATAGCAGTAACACCAGTGTTTAACAAAATGGCGGTTAGCGGTACGGAGAAAGTCTTTTGTACTCTTGAATATCATCAACACCGATCCGTTACCATAGTCCAACGCCATTTTCGGACTAAATACGGGAAGGAGCCTCCTTCCGACAACTCTTCACAAGTTGTTTGTGCAAAGGGAAAAGCAGTGGGCGTCCCGCTGTGTCAGAAGCGGATGTGAATCGGATTAGGGACGTTTATCTCCGTAGTCCTAAGAAATCAACTACGAGATGTAGAAGGGAACTGCAAGTTCCTCAAACCACAGTGTGGCGTGTGTTACGAAGACGCCTAAAGGTAAAGCCATATCGCCTACAATTGCGTCAAGCTCTAACAGCTAATGACAAAGTCCTACATTTCAACTTTTGCATGGCACTGCAGGGACGTTTTGAAGAGAAGAAGATGTTTTCTTGACAGATTAGTTTTCATTGACGAAGCGACTTTTCATGTGAATGAAGAGGTGAACAAGCAAAACGTTTCCATTTGGGGTACAATTGTTATGTGGAACATGTGCGAGACTCCCCTAAGATCTTCACTGCATCCACCCAGTGACCAGATAAATTTTATTAGGAAAAGGTTTTACTAGTACGGCTTACGACACATTTTAATGTTTTGCTAAGGAATGTGTGACTCAACGTTTTAAGCCAGGATAAATTTGGTATGACTTTAAAGGTTTCAGTTTTCATAAAATGGACAATTTTATTGTATTCTTGAATCTGTAATTTTCTGGATCAAAAATTAATACATAGTTACCTGTTGAATGGGCCAAAAGTTTCAAGATGTAATAATTTAAAGTTTACATTTGAATGCTTTAGTAATATTGTTCATATTCAGTGATTTGTTGCTACTGTATGCTTTCTCAATATAATGTTAAATTTACTTATATTTCTAAGTTTTATTAATCATAATTCAAAATTGTTTTACATACATTATGCACACAATTTTATTGTGCAGCAAATTATACTAAATTAATCCTTGTTGAATATTGTGAATTATCTGTGCACTACTGCCTTACTGTTGAGTAACCTTTCGACGGCCATATCCTAGGGATTTCCTCCAGCACGTTTCTGAAGTAAGAACTTCTGACATTAACTGGCGGACGTCGTTCTCATTTTCATCACTGCGGAAAGCACCGGGAAATTACCGCAGTATCTCTCCACAGAAAAGCTGTAAATACACCATGATGATGCTTAAAATCTGCTCGCGGACAGAATACTATAAATGCATGTCTTGAATAAATTAAATGGAATTATAGTGTCAGATGAAAACTAAGTGGATAAATATGTGTTTTACATAATTCTGAAAGTTCAATAATCAATCAAATCAATAATACTGTGACAAATACAAGTAATGATACCTTTCTAACGCCATCCACATATGAAAATTTACAGCAACACACTTGTAAGATTTATATGGAATTTCGATAACTGTGTTATTTGTTTTAGCCGCAGTTCAAATATTGGAACGGTTTTCTTTCAAGCTATACTTAAAACAATCTTGACACTCTTGTTCATGATGAGTTATTGGAGTTTCCTGGAGGAGATAAAAGCGATAAAAGTATATAGGAAACGAAATCAATAAGTCCAACTTAGCGTGCACTGAACACTGGGTTTCCCACTTCAGAGTTATCTTCAGATAATTCAATTCGGAAATGGGTGCGGCAGCGTTTAGAAGAAGGCTTGGTCCGTAATACAGGGTTGTCAGAAAGTATTTTGATCAAATGAACGATTGTTCTTATACCGTTATCATGGTTGCACTCTACCAACGAGTACTTTTGATGAAACAAATGCCACATAGTGATACTCTCTTCCCTACGTAGCATTTTCTATTTCTGAGACATTTCATAGTGGCTATCTTCCGTATATTTTCTAATTTAGGTAAATGTAACAGAATTTTTATTTGGTTCTATTCTTGCTCTTTCTTTGCAATTCTCCCTTTGTGCTCTTTAGTGCATTCCTTTAGGTTAATGTTATACGAAGTGAATAACAACAACAATAACACATATCTTTTTTGTGAGCGACAATGCCTGCAATTTATCTGGCAACACTGTCCACATGGAATTCTGTTGGAGATAGGTAACTGCGCGCATATTTAAAGGGCCCACTCAATGTCGACATTGAGTTATGGAAACTACAAGATGTTGATTTTTTATTTACGGACGCTCTTTAACAAATCATATCATCAGCGTCCCATTCAACTCAGAGCGTGAAATGGCGGATAAATTTTGCTCAGAGGCCTCTTTTTTCAAACTTGAGGTTCTTTATCGTGGCGAAAATGTACGACACGGGACCCACAGCTTTACTTCCCTTCCGAAGGAAGCCATACTTAGGTTTTATACGCCCAAAAAATTCAACGGTCCTGGCCGGGATCGAACCCGCGATCTTGGGTATAGGAGTCCAAGTATAGTAACCACTACACCACCAGGACCGACAAGATGTTGATGTAATCAGTTCTGTGGCCAATGTTTCCAGGTTCATTTTTTGAGTGCACTGTTTTGGTAACTTCAGAGATTTAGTATAGAACAAAGAATTATGTATAACAAACAAATCATCTGATCGGCTCGACGAAAGTTTTTTTTTTCTTCTGTTTATCTAACTATTCGAGGTACAGTATATATCATAGCTAACAAAATTAAAATTACGGAATCAGTTTTGCACAAGAAATAAAACGGTAAAAGACACTTTTAATTGAGGAGAGTCTTGATGAATCTGTGTTTGATTGGAAAAACCGTCATAAATATCTGTCTCTAAAACTGCTTCAACAAATTGAAATCAGTTGTTGTACATGTACAACGTGCTAAAATAATGTAGCATAAGCATTATTGTTAATGTTGTGTAATGTGTTGGGGTATATCGTCGTTATTTGAAAACACGGTTAAAGGCGGCGTGTGTAGAAACTTATAAAAGCGCGCGGTTATTTATTATAATATGATTGAGTGGCAAGAGTCCTTCTTCCCACCTAAAAAATAGTGGCGAACGCTAACAGTCAATCAGTTCGAGACAGACTAGCAAGTCGGTCGAACCTATTGGTGTCACACTTACTCCCTGCATCCCTTACAGGAACCAATTCAAATACATGTTAAAATAATTTATATCAGTTATGTAGTAATAGTTACCTTTATGGTAACCTGTAATAATGTAATAAATGTACAATATAATTCAGTTAGTTACAGGTGTCTAATTTAACAAACTTCCTCTCATCTTATCTTCCTAGCCAAGCTAATGTAATAATAATAACAATAATCATTTTGCTCTTTTAGCTAGTAAATCGCTAATTATTCAAGTGAAGAAGAATAATTTATAAGGCTACGTTCTTATTCTGGATGTCATAGGTCGTGACAGTATTACGGAGTATTTGCTCATGTAAGATTATAGAAGTGCAAACCTTATAGTTTAATCTGCTGAGAGGATTGCGTTTTATCCCTGAAAAGATGGCGATTTTAATCTACAATAAGTGTTTTAGTAATTAGGCCTGATTTCTCTTGCATGAACGAGGCAAAAGAAACGTTACATAATCGAGGTTAAGTGCGAAGCAAATAATTGGATATGTCTCTTGCCATGAAGCAATTGATGCTCACCGTTATATAATAATAATTTTAAAAGGTGTAAATAATGAATAGAAGAAAACAAAATGCTTGGCGTATTCCAGCATGAAGGAGCTATAGATCATATCGAGCATACGATTGTCCAGAGAATAATTGCTGAAAGACTGTAGCCGACATTTAACATTCTGCAATTGTGATTTGCGTTATAGTTTAAAAGACGATATGTAAATCAAATCCATGAACATTAGATGAAGTACATAAAAAGAAGAGTAAAAATTATGAATAAAGCGGTAGCGTTAGAATTCATCTCCCTGGCAGCAAATGGTGAATATTTTCAGCATACTTCGTGAAATGACAATAGTCTTTTAAGATTGTTCTCAATTTTGAAATTGTGCGTTTCTTAATCATAGGAAGATTTAGCAATCAGCATTTTGCCGATGACAGTGAAATGAGTGTGTAATTGGAGCATTAATTATTTCTATTGTTTTAAAGAAGACGTAAGTAATGTGATTGTTTAATACTGGCAGTAGACAGAAAATAAGTCTTATCTACACAGTAGGGTACAAAATTAAAATTTTTCATCACTTTCTAAAATATTTAACACTAAACTTTTGTTAGAAGGAGAGAAATTTATGCTCTAGTAAGAAATGTATTTCTCTTTAGTACTAAATGTGCTTTAAAAAAAAACCTAAAATAATTTGAAAGCAACATTTTCCAGACATTTTAGTGCAATACTTCAACAAACACAGTTAGGCTAATATTAATCTAAATCATGAAGTTAAGTAGCCATTTGTTTCTTTTGTGGTTTACGTAATGCAGAAAACTGGTTTTGTTCATTACTAAACATTGCTGTACAAGGAGAATAAACAATTCATTACATTACGGTAATAAAGACGTGTATCAAAAGGAAAGTTTAAAGTAAAACATACTGCACGGTAAACGTACTGTCAAAGCTGAAGGAAGTGTTGAATTTAATTTATTTTTATTTCCAACAATTTAACGTTGCACGCTAGTCACAAGAGCCTTCGTGCAAATGAATGGAATGCTGATATGGATTTGAAATAATGGAAATGAAACGAGGTTGCATACGCGTGGGTGAGGGTGAGTGAAAAACTGTAAAAAGGCTGGAACATTGTTCTTCTTTTGACCGAAGTGGAGTAGCTAATAAAGTGGTTAAGGCACGAGCTAGATCTCCAGCTCGATTCCCGCTAAGGTCACCCTCCTTGACTGAGGTTTTTTCCAATCCTCGCCGGGGAAATATATATTTTAATGGTGTTTAACGCCCGTTTTTACTTCTGAGGCACCACAGACGGTGGACACTGATGAAACACGAGAAGAAATGATAAACTGCGAAAGGATTATTTTAAAGGAAGATAGCGTTCTAAACTTAGGGTACCTCCCCGGCATTTGCCATGTATGAGGACTAAGGAAAACCTGGAAAAACCCTTAGTCGGGAAGGACGGTCCTGGCGAACCCCAAACCTCCCGCTCACGAGTCCGCATCTTAAAGACCTCGGCCACCCGTGGCGGTGCCGGGGAGATAGGTATCCAAAACTTAGGCCTTAAGCAGCACCTTTTTCTCACCCTACAATTTTTTTCAAATTTATTATTTATCATGTATTGTCAATGTACATATATGTGAGGCATGGGTGCTGGAATCAGGCATTCAGTCATATAATACAGATTTAAAAGTAAGCTATCTGAATCCAGAAGTACATTATTTTAATGCTATGGAAATAATAAAACGAGTAAATCATTTCGAAGTATGTAACGTTTCGGGCCCATTGCATTCCATACTTTTTACTTCCTAAAATATTCTCGTTGGCAGGGTTTGAACCCACGAACTTGGGTCTACGAGGTAATTATGTTTGTACTAGACCACCAGGACGACTAGGATTTGTGTTGACTAGAAAACCAGCTATGAAATTAGCAAGAATGCAAATGCTCAAAAGCTGTTCTTTACAAAATATGTACCCATTACTATTATTATTATTATTATTATTATTATTGAATATAATTCGAGACTGAGATATTTACTACAGAGTAACTAATTATAAGTTGTATTTAGGATAGAAACGATACCCCCCTATCTCGAGAAAATTTTGTAGTAGTGAAATGGGTCAGGAGTAATTCATGCATGTTATACCTAAATATATACATTACATTTTTCAAATAAAATAAGGAATATTGACATCAATAAAATAAAACTGGAGGAAATTAGAGTGTCAATTATGTTTATGCACGTTTCTGGTGCAAGTGGTATGGAAAATTTAAATACCTGCAGTTGTCTGCTCTATTTAACCTCTTAGTTACTAGGCTAGGATATTCGTATGTTTACTTTCCTTATATAGTTGTGTGGTTATTTTTTCTTTCTAAATTTCCAAGAAAACGAATTTTATATTTTGAACTTATATGTTTTTACTGTACCATGTTCAGAACTCTCTTAAGAAACAAAAATGAATAAACAAATATTGTGAATTCTGAAGAAGAAAGAGAATTCTGCCCTTCACCGGTTGTGTTCAAAATGATGGCCAGCAGCTACAATAAAAACTTCCGGTCTATCATATAAAGATTGCTGCACATGTTGTAGCATTTCAGCAGAAAATTCAGAACAGGCGGCTATAATACGTTGTTTCGTATCTTCTGGTGTAGTCGGTATGTCCTTGTATACAGTGTCTGTCGGTCCTGGTGGTGTAGTGGTTACCATAGTTGCCTCCTAAACCCAAAACGCGGGTTCGAACCCGGCCAGGACCGATGGATTTTTTCGGGCGTAAAAATCCTAAGTATGGCTTCCTTCGGAAGGGAAATAAAGCCGTGGGTCCCGTGTCGTACATTTGCGGCACGAAAAAGAACCTCAAGCCTGAAAGAGAGGCCTCTGAGCAAAATTTGTCGGCTGTTTCACGCCCTGAATTGAATGGGACGCTAATGACCTGAGATGTAAAGAGCGTCCATAAATCAATCAATCAAAAAAAAAGTATACAGTGTGTTTTACCTTTCCCCACAGAGAAATGTTTAATGTAGTCAACTCTGGTGAGCGGGCAGGTCAACGTACAGTTCCCCTTCGTTCAATGCAACGATTTTGAAACAAGAAAAGCGTCGTTTATCTATAAGGATATCTTTCCCGTACACATTACAAGAAAAACATCATTCTTCCTACATTCTCCATTCATCATGGACATGTCGACTTTTTCAGTATTAGTAAATACAATCCTCCAGCATGTCCTACTTCAAGTACTAATCATAAAGCACTGACAAGGAAGTCCCAATAACATCAGTGTAAAGGAAACAAAATGCAAACAAACATTTGATATTACTATAACTAGTGAATGTATGTACTAGAAGTGTTCAAAAAACACCAGAAAGAGGAAAATAAGAAGACTTTGGTAACTATGGAATAATTTGAGCTATATCCGCAATGGGCTTTTTTTGACATTCTAAATTCCTTTTATACTAATTTGAAATGTATTTTTTCCATGAAATACACATTTTAATTTTAATTAATATCTGTGCATGAGCTGCAATTATGAAACCTACCTAAACTGCAATTCTGTGAAAGCAGCATATCAATAGTACCTCCCATTTCAGAAATATTTGCAGCGTAAGTTTTAGGTGATTCATCCGGTGTTTTACATCCATCAGTATAATTCCGCGTCACTGTATACTTGTTCATGCTGTTTAGTTGTAAAAGACATGGATGTTATACTCTCAGTTTGTATAGAAATGTTAAATCCATTAATTATACTTTGAACATCTCTAAGATTATACAAGTTTGTCATAACTTTGTTTTAACAGTATCAACTTATACACACTATTATTTAATAATCTTGGTTTATTAACATTTTAAATTGACTCCTAATCACATACCCCTTCCTTCAGTAGTAGGCCATTAGGCTGTATTTTATTATTTCTGTAGAAATAAAAGTAACAGTTAATATCCATATTGAAAGTTTTAGTATTTTTTACTTTGTACTTGATTTCGTAAAATAAGGAAATATCTGCCTAAGCCTAAAAGATGATGATTATTTAGAATAAAAATGTATCCATAGCTTTTCCATTAAAAACACGACTGAGGACTATGCGTTTATCCCGTCTATAGCTTTAGCCACATTACACCTCCTTCTGAGTGATATAAATTATTTATTTTCTTAGCAGATGCAATTACGAACCATTTGCACGATTTATGTTCTCATTACCTGTCGATCTGCCTAGATGCCGACATGACCTGGCGTTCCTTCCACGCCATTAGCTGCGAATTTTCCCCGTCTTTCTAAAAAGTAATGCATTTTAGCTTTTTTTCCTCACGTTTGCAGTCACAGAACTAATTACTTAGCTGACTTTTTTCCCTTTTATTTTCATGCTTTACTCCACCTTTGATCTTCCGTTTCTACGTGAGGATTTTACTTTTCATTTGTAAAACGTGCTCGGAGTGCGCGAAATTGAAAACTTGTCTACTAAACATTAGCATACTGCTAATCTTATAAAGTTCAAGCTATTTAAATTAATAGAGCTGGTTAATTATCCGTTATTTCCAGATTTTATACAAAACAGTTACTTAATTGTTAAGAGACTAAATTTATATTTATATTTCGTATTATTGGTTTGAAATATTTTGTAATGGAACATGTTTATTTTGGAAATAGTTCTTGCTTAAATTGGAATATAAATATATTTTATTATTCTAGAACTTCGGTCTTAAAGTTGCTTCTGTCTCTCCCCTTCCCCCCAGTTGAAAATTTTTACACAAGATGCTCTTTATTATATAGAAGTTGAAACAGAAACGACTTTTGTAAAACTAAAATATTACTACGGACTTAGAATTATGCCAACTAATGCTATTTCTCCATTACATTATACGGCATAAAGTGCCACTTTTCGCAACCCTTATGTGAACATGTCACATAATATCAACCTTAAGCGAATAAATATTAATGATAGGTTACTAGAGCTATTTTAGTTATAATTGAAAGAGACAAAATTGCACCAACATTCTTTTCTTAGTATTTTATCTCATTCTATCTAAACTTCTGCCTATAATATTCGTTTATGCAATCCTAGCATTAAAACGCGTTTCTTACGACGCTATAAATCGTGCACAATTAACCTAATTCTGACACTGGCGCCAGAAAAAGTTACCTAGCAACTGGTATTCCATGAAATCGTCACCGCCTTCACAACACCACTTCAAACAACGTACCTGTAAGAAAAAGCTAACAAGCATACCAACATTCAAACACACAATCGTTTTGTTAAACAAAAGTTTTGAAAGTAAATCAACAATGTAACTTATTAGTCGTCATAAATTAATTTCCATTATCTTGAAACATTGAAAATGCACTAAATTAATCACATTAAACTTTCTTTAATTTAAAAACATTAATATTGAACCGTTAAGGATCTCTATTATTCTAATAGAAAATTTACTTAATCTTACTATACTTATTTTACTTTCGAATAAATGCACCAGAGCATCGAAGGCATACAAATCTTCGTCTTGGAAAAATAAGCACTTCTAAGAATCTAAATTTTAAATTACTTACCTATTAATAATGAACGAAACGTTATATATTTACCAGCTTTGAAAAATATGCCAACAAATTGTTTCGTGAGTTTAACTAGCATGTTTCTCTTTTCTTCATGTACAGAACTTTTCATATTCTTTTTCGTATACACTTTTCCATTTTTGAGGAATTAACAAACCCTTAGCTTCGTTCATAATTTCTTCTAGAATGATATTCATGTTTTCAATATCAAACATTGCAGAATTAGCATCCATTTGCATTTGAATTCTTCAAAACAAAAACAAAATAATATTGTCATAGAAACGAGTACTAAGAAACCATGTAATACGTAATGTCTACTACGTCATAATATCGCATTTTGTAAGTTTTAATATTTTTTAAAAATATTTAAATGCTAAAATTGCGTAAAATGTATGCAACCTGTGTGTAATCTTTCTTATTCCCTTCCGCTCCCGCGCTAATCTTTCATTCTTACCATAGTTACCACCAGTGTTCATTGATCACATAAATAATTATTTTAACAATTAGCAAAATCATATCAAAAATTTAAAACTCTCCTTAGTTGTTATTCAGCATTACTTTATTCGCTCTACATGTATAGCTGACATCGGATATATGTTTGTTTTGCTTAAATATCAGAAGAGATATCAAATCGTCTTGATTTGATAAGAGTTGAATCTTCAATGTTGCTTTTTTCATAGCTTCGAGATGTTCAGATAATTGGTATAATGAGGTAAAAATATATCAGCACGGAATGCCAATCAATCTTAATGATCAGTATATTTTTACTAAACGTTCCATTTAATGTTTCCTCTATCTATTGCGCACATAGAATTTATACCATAAGAAAAAACACGCCCATTTTTCTAAAACAATGACTGTAATTAGCAACAGCATAAACTACCCTTCGGAAGGCTAAGAAACATCTAGAAGTTTCTGGTGAAATTTCTGAATGCTGAGATCATACGCTTAAATTTCTTTACCATTGAAATTAAGTTTTTAAGTTTATATATTTACGAATGCGTCTAGATTTGATTATCTTAGCTATTAACATCATTTGCAAGACAGGTCTCCCCGATAAACTTTAGCGTTTGGACTCATTTAGGAAGCAACAACTTTCTGTAAATGCTAGCAGCACCTTATCCTCAGTATAGCTGAGAAGTTTCAGTACATTAATTTTGGTTTGTTATGGTAAGTTGTCTTGTGGGGATTAGCTATGCCTTACATTGATCAAGTTTGCCAAAAGTTCGGCGTGCAATAAAGTATTTATGCCTATCTCTGGACTCACCCATAGAAACCCGCAAGCAATCTGGTTATGCTTACCCAAAAACGACATACAGTATTCCCATAATGATAGGCGTAATATTGATCGACCTTCTAAAACCAGACAGAGATGAATCAATACTGCAGCCAGGTGTTGTTCATCGTCCACTGATGATACCAACCGCAGTAGTTGGTGAAAGCAACGGTAGCATATTAAACCAAGTACCACGGCAAAACAGCCCCATCTTTTTAACTGTTTTAATTATTCGCATAGGCAAGCTCAAAATAATTCTTGGAATATCTGACATCTTCTTCTAAATCTTGAAGTTTTAATTTTTCTGGC
The DNA here is from genome assembly GCA_030762175.1 of Metallyticus violacea. Lineage (NCBI taxonomy): Eukaryota > Metazoa > Arthropoda > Insecta > Mantodea > Metallyticidae > Metallyticus > Metallyticus violacea. The sequence continues at coordinate 50,013,925 of CM060832.1, read as the reverse complement.
TTTTAAAATAATATCTTCTGATATCATTATCACTTGCTCTCTCTCTCCCTCTCCCTCCCTCTCTCAATGTAGTTGCTGTCTACGTCAAGAGAGAATCTCGTTTTTATTATCTTTTACTTGTTGAAATGCTCCATGGAAATGATCTTTAATTATATGCAGTTTAAGTTGGGCTATTTGGATAGTTTATTGACTGCTTACTAGTCAAAGTTAAGCAAAAGAAGGGAATGCATGTTACGAGGTACAAAGTAATATGTATTACCGATTAATGAAAGAATCATTATGATTTTCTGCTCTATTATTTTTAATTTATAAATATTCCACCAATAAGCAGCAATACTTTTATAACAATCCCCACTTTGAAAACAAATATTATCAGCCAATAACATTATCGTATTCTCCTTGGTGCTAGTTTAGGAAATATTTCCATTTCTACCTTGAAAGTGTAGACCTTTTGGGATCCCCTTGTTCTGTATTATACTGCTTTTAATGGAATTCTTTTTGAATAATTCATACACTCATGTGTTGAAGTAAAATGCTTTTAAATTCTTTTCGGTGCTGATGTAGATTATATTGCTCCTTCTGACGCAGCTTTGAGTCTACACCCAGTAAAGTATTTTAAAAGTTCCTTTTCTGCATCCCAGCAATTCCTTTATCGAAATTGGTTGTCTTCATTTCTCAGTTTTCCGAATCATACAAAAGAATAAGCAAATTATTTACATTTTACAGCATCGATGCCCATGGGCGCTTCAATTGAGAAATAAGGGCACACCGGACCCCTTCCCGGGCATTTGTTATTTAGTTTTTATTCAGTCCTGTTTTGGTAGTCTAGTGGCAACGATACTTGCCTCGTAGACCCAAGATCGCGGATTCGATTCCAGCTAATTTTTCGGACATAAAAATCTTAAGTATCGCTTCCTTCGGAAGGGAAGAAAGGCCGTAGGTCCCATGTTGTAGATATACGGCTCGTAAAAAAAAAAAAAAAAAAAAAAAAAAGGAAAGAAAGAAAAGAGGCCTCTGAGCAAAATTTATGGACCGTTTCATGTCCTGAATTGAATGGAACACTGGTGATCTGAGATGATTAAGAGCGTCCATGAATAAACCAAACCAACAGAAGTTTTATTCATCTATTCTGTAGTGAAACTATTGCCTCGTATAGTAAACAATCGCTATCAAAGGGGAAAATGGAAGAAATAAATTTATTTTTTGTGCAAAAGGTGAAAAATCTAAGGTATTTTATAAGCTTAATAATATAAACATTATTATCCAGAAACATTATATCACGTATGTTGATTGCAATAGAATTCAAATTAACCTATACTTATTCTCTCTTTCGTGTTCAGTGCATAGGATGTATTACTACTACCTTTATCACTCTGTTTTTTATTTCGATTTCAGTTAATCCCAAGACAATATTCCTTTATTACACTTATTGCATACTCCTCAGTTAATTTTCTACACTTTCTACACACCTTATAAATGTTCGTTTCTCCTCTGCTAATTTAGAGTCCTTCATTTTCTGCAAAATTACCACCGTCTCTATATGTTCTATTATTCCCCACCAGTATATGTTCATCCACTTAAGATTGTTGTTGGTTTGCACGTCTTAAAATGTAGCCGCTAGATTAGGTTTAAGATTTACGGGGATCCCTGTAATAACGAGTTAGTTTAAAAGATCGCTAAGTTCACTATAACATACTTTACTTGGGAGGTATTCGACACACCCGGTCTTTTCGCACTATTTCAACTGAACTGCAATCCAGTCCATTTCTTGCTGTTGGCAAGACAGTGACGTCACAACCACCAGACATGCTAGACTGCGCTCTAAATGTGCATTTCTCATATTGCGGAGCAGAAAAGCCCCGCGTGCTGCCAGAAGTTGGCGGACAATGATTTTACACCTGCAGGAAGTTTGGTTATCTTTCAGTCAAGACATAATATGGAATAGGGGGGTCAATAGAGAATGTTTCGGTATCTCGGCTACACTGATGGGCATTTTGTATCTTTGTCCCCTTCTTCTAGGAGGGCACCTCCGGGAGGAAAGTGAGGCAGGCATTGGTGGCATCCCTGACGTTTTCCAGATCTTAAATTCCAGACGTCGACAGTCCTGCGAGAGTTACAACGGTCTCTCCCAATGCCGAATCCCAGATGGCAGTGCATAAACGTTATCCAATGTGTAAATTTAGACCATACTGCATAGCACAGCTCACTTCTTTCTTGACTTAATCATAATTATGTACTTTTATATAAAATGGAACAGCGAAAAAGTAGCAGAAATAAAATATCCGTCTAAGTGACCACTTGAAATAAGAGGGGAGCTCTTATTTCAACAAGCTCTATACGGAAGCACACAAATTACTTTCTATAAACTTCGAAACTCAAACTTTATAAGGACATATGTAATTATTTAGCACAAGATAACAAATTGATAAACGTGTTCAAAATATAACAAACATAACTACATCAGTATTCATTATATCTGCTATTTTTTAATGTGGCTAATCATCTACAGATGCGTTTTTTATGTAACACAGAGCATAAGAGTTCATAAGTATTTATTATATTATATTTTTATGAAACATAAATTTAAAGAAAATCTTTTTTCAGGGTCACGAACAAATTGAATAAAATTATTCCTGAACTCCCTCTGTACAGGAATGGTACTGATTTCGCGATGCTGTATAGGTCAGAATTACTAAGTACACTGCTATTTACCTACCGCGTAGTAGCAATGTTTGGTTATTGTTATTATAATTATTATTGTTGTTATTATTTAGTTTTGCTTGCATGTGAAAATCAGAATCAAATGAACAACATTAAGCTGAATTGCGTGTGTTAATTGTTGGAGCTACTTATTCTATCTCCCAGAACCGCCTGATATCCAATCTTGACCGTTTTCCCTCCCATAGCACCAAAACGTTTTGTGTAAGCTGGTGAACGCTGAACGAGAGGAGGAAGACGCTATCGCGAAGACGTCTGCGCTAATCAAGGCATCGAACTAAAACTCCTTGTCAATACGGCGAGGCGCAGCAGATGGCTTAAACTTTTTCCTTTAATCTTCTAAATCTTTCTTTTAGTGCAGAAATGTTCTTTGACATATACATCTCTAAAATATCTCTTGATATTGAAATGTGACACACAAGAAGTTGAATAGAACACAAAGGTTTACCTCTCTTTTAAACAAAAATACATTTTCCCGCTTATTATTAAAGGAAGATTGGATCCAATTATTTTCATTTTGACTTATAACAAACTGACACTTACTTCAGAGGCGAATAGCTTGTGTCACACCACAACCAGCCGTCTTTCAAAAGTCATGGCTGAAGTAAGCAACCAAGAGAGGGGTTATGATCACACTCTGAAAGCTCAAGTTGCCCAGTCATAAATCATGTTGGTAAAAAATATATATATCTAATCTGTGCTTTATGTAGCCAAAAACCCAAAATTAAAAGTAGAAGTGTATTATATATATACATATATGTATATACACATATATGTATTACAAACCTAATTCATCCATGTCGCACGGGTCCTGGGACCGTGCGTGCTTTCCCAATGCACTTCGTAAATACATGATATTGCAAAAAAGCAATATTTAACGTTTTAAATACATAAACAACATAAGCAGATAAGAAAGCAGTACAAAAGTAAACAGCTTACACTCAGTCATATATATATATATATATATATATATAAACATAAACACACACGACCGCCACGGGTGGCCGAGGTCGTTAAGGCATGGACTCGTGAGCGGGAGGTCTGCGGTTCGAATCCCGCCAGGACCGTCCTCCCTGACTGGGGTTTTTTCCAGGTTTTCCTCAGTCTTCATAACTGGCAAATGCCGGGGAGGTACCTAAACTTAGCCCTGGAACGCTTCCTTCCTTAAAAAAAAAAAATCCTTTCCCAATATACCATTTCATTTCATGTATCATCAGTGTCCACCGCCTGTAGTGCCTCAGTAGTAAAAACGGGCGTTAAACACTACTCAAAAAAAAAAAAAAAATAAACACACACATAAATACTTACAAAAATATATTGTGACTCAGGTTGCTCTATCCCCTTTCCCCGTTGTCTGCCTTTTCCGACCTCAACTGTTTCATTTTGTTTAACAATTTACCTACTCCCTCCTCCTATTTCCTATCTGCCAGTAAAGACCAGCACTGTCACTGCCCTCTTCCCCCATAACAGACGGAGGAAGTAAATATTTCTTTCTCTGTGGTTTAGTACCCTTGCAGTAGGCCAGAATGTGTTCCCAATATTCTTTCTCCGCATGAATAGGGAGATTCTGTAATCTCTCTGTCTGTTACTTTAATCATCCGCTACGCGCTTAACCTAAACCAAGCGAGCCCCTGATTGCAGAATTTGGCCCCTATTTGGATCTAACGCTCCATCTCCCATTCGATTTTCCGCTCTTACTGTTATCTCCAGTAAAACTTTTTCTGCGCACTCTGAAAGAGTCAGCTGTCTATTATGACCCTCTGGCGTTTCTTAATTTTTCTCCACACCTCCCTTCTGTTTTCCCGCTCTGCGATTCAAATGTCCCTCATTCCTACATTTTCCAGATCCCTTCTTTAATTTTGCAACCCAGGTCTTATTTCCCCCCATTCTTAGTTACTCCTAGTAGCACATCGCTCTAATTAGTATCTCATTTCCGTGAGCAATTCATAGACAATTCTTCACTGGTCGGATCCGTAAAAACCGTTAGGAAATTTGCTCATAGGTTAATTTTCTGGCAGAAATTAGAAAAGCGTATTAACTTCATAAAAGTAGCAGAACGTTTGAAAACAGAAACTGTTTGTATTGTCCTTTTAACCTGACTTCATTAAGGTGCATTATGTAGAACGTAAATTAAGATGAGAATAGAAATATTCTATATAAAAGACATAAGAGCACTGCAAGCGAATATCTGACGAGTTTGCCTCACTCTCTCTAGCGTAATCTGGTTTCAAAGGCCTGGAAACTCTGCGTTTCACATTTAATAATCCACTTATGCCTTTAAAAATGAAATGCACACATTATAAACATTACAAAACAAAGCCGTAAGGGTATCTTAGGTCACTGTGCCGACCGTAGAGACAACTGCAACCTTTGTTAACATGGCTGAAGAGCTTTCGGGTAGCACAAGTGGAGTGGGGTTATCGTTCTGTGACAAACATGTACCTGATACCCTAATGCCTCCACCTCACATACATTTGCATGTATACTCAAACCGAGAATGAGGAAAAACTTAGTAATAGAGTGTAATAAGGAAGAAAAAAGAACAATGATTTTTTTTGTATTTTTACGAGTTTAGGGAAACATGTTATCATGAAACCTTTGGCAGCGTCGATTTAATTATTACGCTGCACGCGTTCTGTAATAGGCATTTCTCGGAACGTTTGTGCTACTATTATCACAACACATACACATATACGTTTTTCTTTAATTCGATGAAACAATTTAAAATAATATAAGCGGATTCATACAATTTCTGCGTTAGACCTTCTTGAATAATAAAATAATTGCAAATGGAACATTTGGGTTGCCCTTAGTAAATATCTAATATTATCATATAATGCCTAAAGGCAATTATTTTTAACTTTGGCAGTATGAATAAACAGCTAAATATTTAAAATAAATTTTATTTAAACAAAATAGTAAAAATGCAAGAAAATAATAAAAAAATACACGACAATTTAGATTTTGACGGGAAAGTTTAACGAATATGTTGACATATTTTAGGTTCCAGTCTCTTCTCCAGCCATCCCATTTTGAAATTTAAAAGTGTACTCTCCTTATGGTGAATTGAATGTTAAGGACGAAGGAGAATATCTCTATACTTCAGCCTTCAGCCTTGCTCAACAGCTGGCCGTTTGTGCCTACGTCCTCTTGCTAGAGGAAGGAATGAGATGGGGGTACGGAAGGAACGTAGATAGACTAGGTACCTAACAATGTTTACAGAAAGTAAAATCTTTCCCACGTGGTGCTTGCCGATGGAGAAGAAACCTTTATAAAGCTCAAGCTACCGCGCCAGTCTACCTCGCTGTGACACTTTTAACCCTGTAACAGAACGATCGAATTATATTACAATGGAAGAGTGCACAATTCGTGAAAAGAAACACCAATCCCATTCGCCTAGGCGACCACGGAAACCGGAGGAAAAAAAAAAAAAAAAAAGATTCAGGATGGGCGGCCTCAAAGGCTTTAAACTCGGGACCTCCGAAATGATAGTCCCAAGTATTACCACCTGAGTCACCCCGCTAGGTCGAACTTTATGATATATTTTAAACAGAATGCACTGTTATCATAGCATCTTTCGATTTGTTTAGTCGTCCTGGGAACGTGGATTATTGTCATTGTTGACTGAATTTGAACAGAATAAAAATAAATTAATTAGTTATAAGATGAAAAAATATTGCACTGTGGTAATATTACAACTTTACTAAATTAGTTTTACAAAATGTTCTCCAAGTTTCCCAGCTCCTGCCATTTCGTTTATCATCTGTTCTTTCTTGTAGGGTTTACAGCATTTTGAAACAACTAATTGTGGGAGCACAATTATAATATAAAATGATCAGTTATTTTTGTAATTTTTCCTGTATAAATTCAAATAACAATCAAATTCAGTTGCCAGCAACACAAGAAAGCACAAGATATGAAAACAATTGAATTTGCTTTTTGGAATAAGTGGGGTTGAAGTGGCGGAATAAAAATTTAGCCAATGTTGTTTTTAATCTTCCTCCTTAAGATATATATAGGCATATTTTTATTTAAATTAAATTTATTTTAAGTAATTATTCAGTTTGGCAAGTTATGAAATGACAGCCCTAAGTCATTCCAAACATTGACACAATAAGCACACAAATTATCTGTCGAAGTTCAAAGGGTTGTTAATGTTTTCAACTCTTGGTTGTCTAATGGTAACCATTCTTGCCTTGTGGGCTCAAAATCGCGGGTTTAATCCCAACCAGGTTCGTTGGATTTTTTCGGGTATAAAATTCTAAGTATGGCTTTCTTCGGAAGGGAAGTAAAGCCATGCATCCCGTATTGTAAACGGCATAAAATAATCCGAAGCCTGAAAGAAGATGCCTCAGCAAAATTTATCGGTCATTCACGCCCTGAATTGAATGGGACGCTGATGACCTGAGATGTTAAAGAGCGTCCGTAAAATAACCAAATCAACTACAATATATTTCAATTTGGAGAATACGCCTGTGGTGCCTTAGGAGTAAAAAGGGGCGTTAAACACTAATAAAAAAATGGAATAAACCGAAAAGTATTTTGCTACCAGTTATATTTTTTCTGTTTACATAGAATTAAACGCTTGAATAAATGATAACAATTCACCACTCCCTAAAATACCTTTTACTTTTTCATGGCGAGGCAAAATTCGGGAAAATACACTCATTAATTCTCACCGAAGGTTGAACCCGGGCTTAATATTTAATAGTGCTCCAGTTAGTAAACTTCGATATATTTTATTCTGTTCATAACTGCACTGAGGCAACCGCTATCTAGCGTCCCAAGAGCAACCACTAATCACTGTTAGCAAATGCGCATGGATGATTCATTGTCAGTTAGTGTTATTTTCAGCACTCGCGAAGATTAGCGGCCTATCTGGACAAAAGTGATTTTCTGACTTACTCCACGATTATGTACAGTACACAAAGGATTAAAGTTGATGACTTCCTGTGACTGACACAAGAGTTCATTTTCAATTTCACCTTGAACACAAGAACTTTAACGTGTTGCGTCGGCTGTTTTAGGACATAATGTAGATCAACAATGAATAATTATTTTCTTTTTAGTTTTTAAAAATGGAATCTGTGGTAAAAGTATAGTGTATAATTTTAATTTTTTAATATAATTTATCCATATTTTTTGCTTCTAAGATAAATTGAAGAACGGGAATTTTAAAAAGGTCCAAAAATTTGAGAGCAGTAAATTGTTAATGTATACATGTTGTTTTTCTATTCATTTTGTAAAAGAAGACAATTGTTTCACAGTTTGTAATCGTGTAATTAAACAAAACACGATATGCAATGCTGATATAGTGCGGTATGAGCCTAGATGACATTTTTTCTTGTAACTAAGTTTACAATTAAGGAGCTGCTTATTTATATTACGTTAGTATGATGCAGGTGAGAAATGGGATCCATTAGAGTTCACTTAAGAAAACACCATTGTTATGTATCTGCTATCTCTTTCAGTCTAACAGAAATTGGGTGTGAAAGTAAAAACTAATAATTTATTAATGTAATGTAATATTATTTATTAATTAAACACCCTCGGAAATATTAATAATTTCTGCCCAAATTCTGATGTGCAAAAGTAACAGTGGCAACGCTGGAGAATTACCAGGTGTCTCGTGGTATTATTACTATGTGGTGAACAGCGATAACTCCAGACACTTGCAACTCTGAACTCGGTGGAAAGGGCGAGATCATTTGTTTGTCTCGCACTTTTGCTGTTAATTTCATTATTTTTAGTACATAAAATCTATATTGTTTACAATTTATTACAAAAGAAGCCATTTAACATAAATAACATTTTGCAACACCTGCAATTTAAGTTCATCATTATTAATGAAATTTTGTTACAATTTAACTTAAAATTTATTTACTACAATGCATGTGTGTCTTATATTCCTGTTGCAAAGTGGACTGGAAGTAAATATAACATTTAAACATTACAATTGAACCTTGAATATTCATATCATAAGCTCTCTGGAGATGTACAAAGTGAAAGGAAACCTAATACATTAATCCACACTAGCTATAAATCACTATCGGTAGTAAATTTTTAAATATTGTTTGCTTGATACGGCTAATTTCTACTAAGACATTTATTGTTATTATTATTATTATTATTATTATTATTATTATTATTATTATTATTTGTTTTGGGGGGAGGGAAATGCATCTCCTCGTTCAGTAGAGATTTACTGTTGAAGTTTGCTGTCATGAAGTTGCCATAGAAAGGTACAATTTAGGCAGTTTTTTTTTTCTTTACACTCTTTCTTCTCATAGGTTTTGACATTTTACATGAAATATTTCATTGATTACATAAATAAATGTTCATTGAAAATAACATCTAAACTAAATAAAGGTAGCAAATGATCATGTACCTAAATGTTTGTTTTACATAAATTACATAAATCACAAATTATATAGGGTAATCGAGAAATCGCTCCGCAGCCATTTTATACCAGAGATTTCACTAAGGAAGCGAATCCGGGTTGCAGCACTGATCGCGTGCCAAGCGTATAGTTATTGTGTTCACTTAACCAACAAGGTAGGCTCGCACTCCAAAGTCCAAATCATAGCAAATGTTTGGAGGAGCTTGTCGATGACCCGTTACTTACTTTACTTTAAATTGTGAAAACATAAGTGATAATTTATAACACAAAATAGTAAGCAAAAGAAAAAAATAAAGAGAAATGATACATTACTGTTAGTTACATTGTTGCCAAATTTTACACTTACCTATGTGGAGCTAATGAGGGAATTTATAAATTCCTTTTTAGATAGCGAGTATGCCCTATACATATTGTGAATATTTTAAAACAATTTCATGAAAACAGGCATTGTAATTTTAATACAAAATTGATATTTTCCCAATCCTTCAAGAAGGAAAAATTATTCGATTTTTTTATCATACTTAAAGGAATAATACATATTAAGGAATGTATTAAGTAAACGTCCACGTTATATATATAAATGCAAAAACAATGAAAGAAATATTAATACACACACACACACACACACACACACACACACACCCGCGCGCGCGCGCTTTAGACTTATTAATTTTTTTTAAGGTTTTGCAAAAAGTAATTCATTACTAAAAGCGAAGTATGACTTTTTAGATCTCGAATGTTTAGGAAGCCTACAGGTCTCGATTATCAACCCTGCATTCTTGACTGAAAAGTGATAGTCCATAGTCCATAATACACATTAGCTCTTGTCTTTCTTTGGTAAATAATTATTAAAAAAAGGTGTGCGGTTTCCTACTCATACATTGTGACAAAAGTTTCTGATAAACGTTTGTCCTTTTGTATTCTGGAAGAATGACAGAGACAGTGAACAAAGTTTATGGGCGCTCCTCTTCTGTCAACCATAGGCTATGGAGACGTTACAAAGGAAGAGAATACCCCGATAATGCTTTTGATGGTCGTAACGCGTATGTATATTTGACTTTGTTATCAAACAAACGTAACGGATTTGTTGCTGCATTGCTTACTTTGTGTGATCAAACGAACTCAATGGATTTGTTTTTGTTTTACTTGCTTTTCGGGATTAGAATATAAAGAAACAAATTATTAAAATTTAATAAATAGAACTATTATTATTTTGTTAAAGAATATTACCTGCTGAATAAAGTTGTATGAGGTATGAAGTTCTAAATTTAAAGTCATCTTTTATTATCGTAGGAAGCAGACATTTTTCATTGTTGGAGAAATCTTCCATACATTTGGGATACATCCCCATTGGAGGTACCACCGCCACGGGTGGCCGAGGTCGTTAAGGCACGGACTCGTGAGCGGGAGGTCTGCGGTTCGAATCCCGCCAGGACCGTCCTCCCTGACTGGGGTTTTTTCCAGGTTTTCCTCAGTCTTCATAACTGGCAAATGCCGGGGAGGTACCTAAACTTAGGCCTGGAACGCTTCCTTCCTTAAAAAAAAAAAAAAATATCCTTTCCCAATTTATCATTTCATCTCATGTATCACCAGTGTCCACCGCCTGTGGTGCCTCAGTAGTAAAAACGGGCGTTAAACACTACTCAAAAAAAAAAAATTGGAGGTACCGTGGGGGAGGGGGGTTGAGGGAACGAGGTAAGGGATGGGAGAGATCCAGGAAAGGTAAGGCATGAACGTAAATGGGCACCGTAGCGTTGTTTCCAGGTAGAAAATCTCTGACGGGGTCTCCCCTCTAAGGAAAGCTTTCTAAAGTGCAAGTCATGCCGCACATAACATCAGCCCCCTCGCCTGGTATTTTCAACCCTATAACAGAACCAAAAGAATGAAATAAAATAAAATGGGAAAGCGGACATTTCGTCCAAAGGAAAGGCAAGGCAAGGCATCTGAGGCATCTCGCTTGATGTCTTTCCTTTGTTTCCATCACAAGTAGGCTTCAAAATTAATACTTCCGTCTGTTTGCATATTTCTGCCCTCCTGTTTGTCTCCCCTCTTGGCTCATTTCTCTTATATGTTTTTATCTAAAGCGTCGCATTCAAATCCGGGGGTGAAACGGCGGACAATTTTTTCTCAGAGGCCTCTTTTTTCAGGCTTGAGGTTCTTTATCATGCCGTAAATGTACTACACGGGACCCACGGCTTTACTTTCCCTTCCGAAGGAAGCCATCCATACTTAGGATTTTTACGCCCGAAAAAAATCCATCAATCCTGGCCGGATTTGAACCCGCGATCTTGGGTTTAGGAGGCAAGTAGAATGGGACGCTGATAACCTGAGTCCGTAAATAAATCAAACAATAAAACAAAAAAGCGATACGTTTGCTATTTTTCCGGGTATGGATCAATGCTGAACGCAATTTACTCTAGTCTCTAATCTTAGCACAATTTCCGTCATTATAAAATTTCAACTTTGCAAGATCAAAAAGTATTCTTGAGATATTTCTATTTCATGTAACTGAATTATTCGCTGAAATATTCTGTGTTTTTAATGAGAGTTACTGCAACCAATGTAAACATTAGCTCAATGATGCAAGTGATGATAAATAATATTAATAGTAATGCAGGAAGTTCGATGTCTGAAAAATAGTACAGTTGCACTGGTGCAGTAAATCCACATTCTCTTTGTTAGAGGAATAAATTGCTTTACTGACATAAATAATGCCTACATGACTCATACTCAAGTATATGAGTGTGATTAAATTTAGATATGAAAGTTACTTTTAATTCGGGGAGAGATTTATTGCATATTACTCTCTGAAATAAGAATGAATTTATAAAAAATGTTATCAATTTATGTAAGTCTGGTTTTATGGCAATCAGTTTCCGATAAGCATTTGACACTTTCATTTAATTTTAAAATATCATTAATTTCGTATGTTGGACTCTGGTCAAAGTATTGATTTTCAACTGTTTCGGTATAGTTAAGGTGGCTGTTTCTCTACACAGCTACTTGAACGCAATGACTGTCGTGGTTGTACGCAGTTGCGAACAATGCCAAACTTTGCTGTAAGTTGATCTGGAAACTAAAACTGTAATGAGAAGCTTGCAGAATTACGACCTCGAAGTTTGGGATAATTTGCGTGCATATCGATTTAATCTGAATTTCATTGGTTAACTGTTCTAAATGCGGCTGCTGGGAATGTGGAGGTCGTCTTGAATATGCACAGAATCTTCATTTCCTATAGAAATAATGCCAAACTGGAGACAAATTAATAAACATTACTAACATAAATTTTATTTCAAAAACTTAGAATAATTACTTAAAATATTGCGAAATTAATTTTATTTTTAATTAAGTTAAAGAAAACGTGTCACTAAATAGAACACTGAGGTAAGCAGAAAACGATTCAGAAGCGTCTATTTAGAGCCCGAAAACCCATACTGCTCATATTGGTTATTGCTATGAAAAATGAAAAATTGCAAGGTAATTAGTTGTCTCCTACAGAGACAAATGGAATACTATGCATAACTATGGCATATTACATGTTTAGTTCATAGCATACATTCATTGCCCTAATCTTCCAAATTTTGACTCCCGCAATTATAACTAGCAGAGATGAATCTTTATTTTTCCACGAATTTTCTACTTTTCTATTTCACTTCATTTCATCCAGTCAAAAGTATCAGGCGAGAACGATTGGTGCTGTGTGCGGCGTGGCGGTGACTCGCGCGTTAGAAAATGTTCTGTCTCAGCGTCTGATGTGGGAATAGCCTTTCTGAGGTGCTCCAATTTCTCGGAGAGGAGGCTATGCCATTATCGGGGGGCTCTATCTGAAAACAACATTAGAAACATAATCTACGTCTATACCTCACCATCAGGTTCTCCAGTATTTCATTCCTTCCTTTTTGAGATACTCCCATTGGGGACGATAGCAAAATTTTTCTAAATAATATCCTAAATTTCACTAATCTAAAAGAAGTAATTCTATATAAAACGGTAAAATGTTTGATATTAAATGATAAATACAGACTGTAGACTTGGAAACAAAGAACATTAACAATGTGTATAATTTAAAAAATTCAATACTGAGAGAGATATCAGGAATTATTAATTTCGGAGAATACGTAATAAAAACTAAAATAGAAAAATCACACTTAAAAAGTTCAGATCACCACCTGGATTCGAGTCATAGATCTTTGACCTTAAGTGAAAACGCTCCAACCACTTGAGCTACCGTTTTTGCATATTATTTTTAATACGTTTTACTGTCATGCAGGGCTAAAGTACCGAAAATTCCTTCTTTGTGTTTACCAATCGAATCCAACAGGAACGACAGTTACCGCTTTGGACAATCTTTCAAATATAAATTTAAATAGCCGAGCCAATACCGGTAATGGCTAAGGAAATGCCAGTATTAATGATAGACTATACCAAACACTTATTCCTAAACCACACCTCTTCAATGTTCCTTGCGGGTAGTTTAGCAAAAGTTTTGATTTAGGCCATAACCGCGCCACATCTAGTTGTAGTTTTATCTACTGCCACGACATATAAAAACGAATGGTTTTGGTAAATATGGCATCCTCATGTGTAATAATTTTCATGCTAAAATTCGCCGAAATAGCCTTACTTTTATTGACTTTTTCTTTTTGTTTAGACCAATTATAGATAGATTTTGGATCGCTTAGCAAATAAATCTAATGCCATTACTTACAAAACGTAGTAATTATTTTCCAAGATTGGAAGGAAATATGTTTTATGCGTTTGTAAGTATTTTCCCACATAAGCAATGACAAACATATGGCAAAATCAGACAAATAGTTTTTCCAATGTATGCTTTTAGGTAAAACAATCATAGAAAATAATTTCATACTTAGAAGTATCCACGAGAGTGGCGGAGATCGTTAAGGCAAGGACACTTGAATGGTAGATCTGGGGTTCGAATCCTTGATTGAGATTTCTTCCACATTTTTTCAGTTCTCTATCAATAGGTAATTTCGTGGAGGCAACCTAAACTGGCCAGAAACGCTTCCTTCCAAATAAAATTTCTTTCCCAACTTATTTCAGCATCTGTAGTGAAATTGGGCTAAACACTATTTAATGCAAAGATCCTACTACATCTTCCTGCACGCTCATAGATTTATATACAGCCAACACTTTTCAAGCCAAAGCAGTACAACTGGCTTTTCGCTGCTCGGCCCCTCCCAACCATTCCGGGGCGAAACTAGCAAGTGTTTCAAAATATAATTGAAATGACCTTTTGGGGCGGGGGGTTCTTCTGAATGAATATCAAAATAATATTGACACACTTTTTGGTAAGAAGAGAAGGGAAGAGCACTATCAGCCCATATTTTTATTTTTATCTTTGGAGATGTTAATTAAGTATGCTTTAATTATTACAATGGTTTAATTTTTATATTAATTACTGTAGCATGTGTGCTATGAGCTATACAATTAGTTTTGTTTGTGATGTCTAGAATAAGTCTTTCAGGGCTTTTGTCTTTTGAAACTGTTGATTTTCACACAAATATGCCATAAATTTATAAAATTACCACAGTAAAACAAATGGACAAATGACCATCACGTATATATCTTAACATTTTTTTAAGCAAATACTAATTTTTAAGATTCCTTGGTGTTCACATGGATTAGCCCGTGTGTGTGTGTGGGGGGGGGGAGGGGGGGAGCTGGATATGATCCTTAACATAGGGTAATAGGATTGATTACAAAATGTTCTACATTTAATTAATTTTTCAAACTTCGTAAAACTGAAACAATCCATAGATTCATACGTATGTAAAGCTACCATCAAATATGGTATCTGATATCTAAATAGCTTTATTCAATGTAAAATTTCCATAAAATGTACTTCTACATTAGAAACTTTTCTCATGAATGCATATAAAATTAATGCCGTCTTTATTTTAATTTAAATAAATGAGCATAAATTCACTTATATCCTGGTCCTCACATTTCTATACTAAAGGAGACTTTATAAAATGGAGAAAGTGTCTAAGAAGGCATAAATGTTCGGAAAAAATAAAATCTCCCAGTACAAACAGGAAATTAAAATGCGATACTTCCTCAAAATATGAAGACATCTTTGGAAATTTTTTAAACACAGGGAAGGAATAGATCTAGCATACAAGGGCAAACAACATCTCACTTATAGTTTGAAAATACAAATAATTGATATTAAAGTTGTACGCACTCTTTAACCAATAACAATGCTACTTTTTCTAAAAGCACGTTAGTGTTTCAGTGTCGTGCTAATAGTTGGACTTGCTGCATCTAGTGAGGTTTCTTATGGCATATAAAAGTTAAAAAAAAAAAAAAAAAAAAAAAAAAAAATGATATTTATGGTTTAAAGTTTATATATAATGTGAGTTAAATGTAACGGTGCAAAACAATATTTCATACATACTGTCTTACAATAAGTTATGTTTAAGTAAAACAAATCAAATGAAGGACTCGGTCAGTAAAACATAATTACAGAATACACAGACTAGTGTAAGGACAAAATTCTTTCCCAATTATTTCCGAATGTTGTTTATAATTTTGCTACACAATTTGCAATATAATTCAATATCCGAGAGGCGTAAATCGCAATTTATATGCACTAACTAACTTCAAAATAATGCATTAAGGCCCCTGAAGTGAAAGCATACTCACAAAATGTATTGTGTTTAATTTCTGTATTTTATTTATTCAAAACGATATGAGTGCTTTAAGTTTAATATCTTTATTTGCTTATTTCATGCCATCTATTTATGCACACATCTGATCCTCTTCATTATCCATCTCTCGGAACGAGTCGTTGCCTCACCTGTAGTTGTATCAGCGAAAGATATTAACAGTAGCATGTAGCAGGGAATGTCGGAGGTAGCATGATGTTAAACTTTTGTGCTACTGGAGGGGAGAGCAATTTGCCGTGCGCTAAAATGGAAACTGCTGCCTTCTTGTGGCTTCCTTCACATAAACATCAAAATAGTTCATTCAGGTAGTGGCACAACGTCACTCAGCTTCTGTCTCAAAGCGAAAGCAGGTAACAGCTCGTTATAGCATTTTTATTACGTTTGATTCTGGTTCACGGTTTTAGATGCTTACTACACACACCTTGATGTCAATTTCTCTCATATGCATGAATGTGTCGACAGTCAAGAGGTTTTCATCTGGCAAAATATGGAAAAACTTGAATTATTGCTAACAGGTAAAAGTGTCACAAAAACTAGGGAGCCTTTCCTGCAAGCTGAAGTACACCATATGGGGAAATCCACCTATTCGTGGTTGCTTTTGCGTTGCCGAAAACTTCTACAGCAGACAGAAGAGCTCAAACAAGAAATCGGTTCACTATGACTCTGCAGCTATAATGTGCCATAAAAATTTACTTTGAATAGCTTTGATTTCTCTTGGTGCAATTTAAAGTTATAGGAAGTTAACCATTCTGAAACTTTTAACGCCATATGAATGGTGGAAAAGGTTTCATAATATTGTACGTACTCCTGATATAGGTTTTATAAGACATGTTTCTGAGAGTTATTAACAACACCTGGCTCTCATTCAGTAACTTTTACTGCTTGAAACAGGGAGGGAAGAAAGAGAAAAACCGCTCAATGATTTCAAAATACCTGCTCATTTACAAAAACTAGACTTCTAAATAAATTGATATTCATTATTATACAGATAGCACTGCTTAATTACTATATAACATCTGTATATTAAAATATTTTCTTTCGATTAGAATTATTCCAGAAGAGCATTTGCCGTGAAATTTGAGCTATAATTTGCAGCTTAAGAGCAAAGGTATAATATTAGAATTTATTATCAGGTGGAATAAACATAGAGTATATGTTAGGGTTTATATTCACTATATTGCTTTGAATCGAATATCTGTTTTGCACAAAAATGGATCCAGACTTTATTACCGTCCTGTATATTAATGATCCTATTTGAAATGGCGCCTTATAGGAGTCTCAGATGCTGTAGAAAATGTACTAATTCATTTAGATAACAGTAAAATATCTACATAGATAACAGGTCTGTCAATGAAGATATGGACAACATTAAATCACTTTCTTTATCTTTGTGACACATTGGTAAAGTTGGTGTCCGCGACTGACTTTTTTTTTCCATCGTGTTCACTACTTATCTTGATAAACCGGTTCTTTGTGAAAAATTCCCGGTACCAGCCTGAAAAAGAGAGAAATGTTTACATTATTATTTTAGCATTGCTTTAATTTACAAAGTATTTTAATATAACAAAATTATTTAGAATAATTTTTAAATTAAAAATGCGTCAAGTCTTTAAAACGATTAAAAGAATACTCTCAAAAATATTTATTTTTGCACTATCTATGCTCCAGCATTATGAAATATCACTTAAAACACTTTGGTATAGCTTTCTGTTTTAATGAGAAGAAAAGATGGCGGGGAAAAAAACATAATTATTCGAAAGTCACCGTAAGTAATATAAATTTACTTTAACGTGACATACAGCGTGTTCACAAAGTTCGGCGCAGTGTAACATGACATAGTTGAATGAAAGAATTTATTAAAATTTCATTAAATAAACACAAAGTTAAATGCAATATGCAGATGCGGAGTTATATGATCTATAGTTTTGTATTTTTTGTTATAAATATTTATAACTAAAAGTAGTAAAGCAGTGAAAGTTGAATACTGAGGGCAATAAAGATCTATAAACGACCAGAAATGAGCAGAAAAAGACCTATAGCATATAGCAAGAGAGAAACTTGAAGTTATGAAGTAGAGACCATTTTTATTTATGTTGTGTTCTGTTCCCTGCATCACATTACGTCATAATGCATACAGACCACGGCTTGTTTAGGTACTCAAATATATACACATCTAGTCAAGGTATGGCCAAGAGAGCGAATAGCTCCTGACTGTGTAGTTGTCTTGTCAGTAGTAATCTTCTAACAGTTTCTGTCTTGCCAGGACTCAGGTGTTGTGCACGAAATGGAGAGTGAGCTATGCGTGTGGTTAAGGCTTTCAGGGTTGTCATAAAGCGTTGAGAAAATATTGGCTTTGTAGCAATTCATGCTCTCGGTATATGATGAGTGTATAAGCTCGATAAGAAGCTGCAGGTGACTAAAGTTTCGTTGTTATGAATTACTTGGTTTAAATTCAAACCCCTTTTAATTCTGTGGAAGTCGCGCACCTTCCAAATAAATAAATAATGCTATGATTTTTATAGTTTCTGCTCATTCAAAAGTAATGAATGTTAGTGAAGTACAAATTTTAAAATCAGTACCGCCTGATATACTTGGCTGTTAAAGTATTCTCCATTATTCTATCGGTCCTGGTGGTCTATTGGCAAACATACTTGCCTCATGGACCCAAGCTCGTGAGTTCAATCCCGGCGTAAAAATTATAAGTATGGTTTCTTTTGAAAGGGAAGTAAAACCATGGGTCTCATGTCGTAGATTTTACGGCACGTAAAAGAAACTCAAGTGTGAAAGAAGAAGTCTCTGAGTAAAAATTATCGGCAGTTTCACGCCCCAAATTGAATGGAACGCTGATGAGTTAAGGAGCGTTTGTAAATAAACCAAATAAATAAATCCGTTATTGTACAATCAAAATACTATAAACACAAGAAATTATCATTGATATTTTAAAACCGTTGAAAAGAAAGTATTTAATTCAATGTGTATCACTTTTATACCCTTTAGAATTTTTAAAACATTTTTCACACATCTGCCTCACGTGCCTAATACGCATCACTTATTGGGGATATTGTGCATCTTACTTGCTTTGGAGATCTTTCTTGCACATTTCGGGCATCTCGGTTTGTGCAGAATTTGGCAGATTTTACCAGTAATTCTTTTGAAATGCAGCTTTCACTACTTTCCAACAAAACATTCTTCGCAATGTGTTCTGATCGCGATTATTGGTAGTGAATATTACTCGCACCTTAATTATGGGGATGTCCAACAGATGTAAGAACACTCTCAAGGGTCAGCGATGCTCTTCTTTGCTGTACATATTTCGTCTACAGTGTCCACACCATATTTTGTTAAGTTGTACATACTGAAGAGCTCGGGTTTCTTAGTCACCGCTGTCTACACCAATTATTTCGATATGTGTTCTGGGAACATAGGAACCTGAACCTGAACAAACTGCTGTTTTTATTTCTCCTCTTTTTTCACAAACTCAGGAGGTAATTGTTTTTCCGCAATGTCCAACGTTGTTTGGTGTAAGAATAATATGGAATATTTAATAATAAGGTATTGTTTGTGGGAACAGTAAATTACTATTTCTTTTAGGCAGTGGCTAACATCAGTTTTACATAATAGCAACTAAAGGATAAGTAGGTTCTCGCGGCCAGGCATAGCACCATAAAACCAGCCAGCTTCCGTGTAGATTAGGTAAAGAGAGGACAATCCTAATTAGATTCCTCACCTCTGTCCATTACCAGCATTGGCTGCGGTAAATGCAAGGATGGCGTTATAATTCGCAGACCCCTCTAGGAATCGAATATTTTATTGAAAGACTAGATAGGTGGGCTCTCTCTTGTTCCTCTTTGCCGCTTCTCTCTCCACAATAAGTGGATAACGTGGATAAGGAGTCTCAAGTCCCTCAGGTTGCGGTCGCAGAGGTGCCCAGAGCCAGGAACATCAGGTACCAAGCTGGGTCTACCACTTTTACAAAGGTAAGATGATTGTGTGATGTTAGCTTCCCCGTTTAACCATCTTGGTGCCGTGCAGGAGCGCGGTTGCCCACCCTTAATACGCGATCTAGTCGGCTTCTTTAATCCATATAAGTTTACCAGCGCCGATATCGTCGGTCGGTTTAAAATCCTATGATAAACTTATTTTTGTGACAGCCTATGGTAACGGAATGCAAGCTCTTGAAAATTAATAGCTCTGACGTTCATTAGGTATTGTAATGAGGGATTTGCGGGTTGCACAAGGGTGGTATTTTGTGTTTGAAAGTTTTTGTCTTATAATGCTGTTCTGAGGGTTGAAACTGGCAAGTTGTTTCCAATATACTTTTGCGGCAGGCGTAGATGATGATAAGATGATTGGCATTTGGAAGACAGCTGATGATGTGATATCCAATAATTGATAATTTCAACTCTGGATCGTGAAGAAATTATACCCAGCAACCCCCTGGTTCTCCGCAACTAAAGAAGGGTTTGTTAGTCAATTCTTTCAACACTAACACTATTACTAATATTTCCGATTATGAAAATTGTGATGATAACAACCTTGATTCTCAAGAACATTTCACAGTTCTGTGTGTGTGTGTGAAAATTCTGCCAAGAAAATTAGAAAGACAATGCATAATTTGTCATTCTGCACAACAGAGAAAGGTGTTGCATACAGTGCGTGCGGGTTTTTTTTTTTTTTTTCATTTGGTTTGTTTACGGACGCTCTTTAACTTCTCACTCAGGTCATCAGCGTCCCATTCTATTCAGGGCGTGAAATTCAGGGCAGATAAATTTTGCTCAGAGGCTTCTTCTTTCAGGCTTGAGGTTCTTTTTCGTGCCGTAAATGTACGACACGGGACCCACGGCTTTACTTCCCTTCCGAAGGAACCCATGATCAAGGCTTGCATGCTAAATGTGCAGCACTACATAAGTGCCATAAATAAAATATATATATATATATATATATATATATATATATAAATGTTAAGGCGCGGCTTTTACGCTGTACAAGTGGGGCAGGCCTCTGGCCGCTTTCAGTTGATCGCAGGAAGCCGGCCAGATCGCCGCGGGGCAGCAAATGGGCTAAACGTTAGATAGTTGCATCAGGCAATAAAGTCTGTTAAACTTAGCTCTACTGTTTTAGTTCCCCTCATTCTCCCCAAAGGTTTGACACAACAATTATTATATTTTTCTTCAGCAATTCTTCCGGAAGTGGAATGCTGCAAAACTAATTATCTGCAGTCTCATTTCAGTGGTTGCACTAGTCTTTTCACTACATCTTTTGGAGAGTTTAAAAACAAGGCCCCCAACGCTGCTTTCCTTCATATATTTCCACTGTAAGTGTGTGTCAAGTCCTTATATCCCACCTTCAGTTCTATTTTTGCCAGTTACTGTATACTAGGAATGTATACACTGCAATCACATTTTCCTCTAAAAGGAACGAGTTTTTCATCATTTGTCACATACTCTGATAACGTATTATATTTCTTAAAATTTAAGTTAAACCGTTCAATAATGTCTCTTACCGGTGCTAACCGAACATTCTCCTTTTTTTGAACACGATCTCGAATGTCATCGAAGTGCATATAGCGAAAGAGTTAGATGAATCGGTTCATATTCATTGTGCTGTAAACTATATCAACTCCGAAGCCATTCTGATCTCAAACGTCTTTCAAATGTTGATGTTCCGATGTATAGAAACCCACCTATATATACAGATACCAAATACCTATTTATTTTCAATTTCGTCAGTCTGTTTAACGTCAATTCTCGTGAAACATTCGCAAAAATATGTTTTTCGTATATACATATTAGTACATGCAGTGACTGTCCGAATCATGAGATCATCAATAAACAGAGAAAACACTCTAAAACTCTTTTACCTCCTTTGGCAACTGATTTAACTCCTGGAGTAATAATATTTTGTTTTCATATTCATGAATATAGTGCTATTTATGTTGAAATGCGATAGACTGTAAATGTCTATTCCTGTCTTTCCACATAAATAAATTAACTATTGGAAAGTAATGAATGAGCATTTAGCACCAAATAGTTTTCTGGAAAATCTTATTTTAATAGAGGTGAGGTTTTGTGTATACCTCATCTCTATTAAAAGTTCTTACGGATTAACTTTACGGTCCAGGTAATATTACATTTCTTTATTATAGCATAGCGCTTTCAGCTTTCATAAGCAAATTCACTCAATATTTTAATTTTGTACTTGGTGCTTGAGTAGTAGACTTGACTTGAACACGAGAGTAATGATAATAACGAAAATGGAACAATTGGTTTCAATAACTCTTATTTTTATAGTAATCAGTCAGAAGTATTGCTTCCTTATGTACTATTACTCAAGATATTAATAATTTAAAGTACTGAATGTTTCAATTCAATTTGATTTAGGAGGACAGTTTCTCGGTATCAATTGGTTCCCACCTAGTTACGATCGAGCTGCCAGTTATTCAACCGCTGTAACCAGGGATGGTGCTTTTAGATGTAACAATCCTTTAAATTGCATGTAGCAAGGTTGACTTTGTATTGATGTTTAGAAAAAGTCGAATTCACTCGTCAGGTTTGAGACAATTTGCAGGAAGAATTCCAAACAGATAGGCCCCAAATCCGGAAACAATAAATTATTATGTAAATTACAGAGTGTTAATAGAGGTGCAAAAGGTAAAATTATTCGAAAAGTTAATAAAACGTCCGCCAAGCAGGGACTCTTCCCATTGAGAAACAAATCATTGAAAATCAAACCTTAACCAAATGAGTGTGTATCATGTGACACAATCGGTCAATATGGAAGAAAATAACCGCCCATTTGTAATGATTTTTAAAAAACAATGGTGGATATACTATATGGTCACATCTTATTATCTTATCTTACTTACTTGGCTCCATTTCCGTGCATACATAAATTCATAAAATATCGTTATCAGTTCAGCTAAAGACAAATATTGATAAGAAGATTGAAGTGGGAATTCTATGTGTGATGATGATTAAATGGTGAAAATCACTAGTGAGGATATTTACTGAATTATTATTGGTCGAGTAAGAGTGTTGGTATCGGAGGGGAGGAAGCAGATTTGTCTAGGGGGCTCTCTCGGGGTATACGGGGCATGTAGGAAATGGATTGTTGATTACGAAGAGTTGATTACCTCGTAACCTCCTCTGCTGATCCCGTCTTCCTCTTCTCTGCTCCAATCTTCACACATCTTCCTCACTTCTATTAATTACAAAGGAGAAATTCCTTCGCTGCCCTGCCTAAAGTGAGAAGTCAAGTGCATTCTGAAAGACGCTCCTCGGGTAAAAGAATTGGAGAGATGTGTCCAAATGAAAAGCACTCATTAATAATTAATCACTGATATGTGGCGATTTATTTAACTTTTTAATAGGGAGAAAGACTAGGGGACACCAGGCTGCTTCAAAAAACACTTAACAAAAGAACAAAGTCAGTGAAAAACTTAGCGAAGCACGATCAGTGTAAAAACTGGCGGAGAATTGTGAACTGCCTCTTTAACTCCCGGCGTTTCGATAATTTTATTCGACTTCAGTCAGGCGGTCTCATGACACCGCGAACATCTGACTTCACTAGAGTTTAAGCGTTCTGATTGCAATTCTTCCCTTCCCATTGGTGACTTCATTTCGTTCTTTTCTCGGTATTTGTCACTTATAGCTTCAGTTCTCTTACCTAACTTTACGCAATGGATTCAATAGGAGTTGTTTACACGTCCTTGAGGGAGAAACTGGGGTCGAGTGGGACAAAGGCTAACGGCTCAGAAGAGAAATCTGTTTTCCCCCTGCGTAGTCTTTAGAAAATTCCTCCAGAGTTTTATGGTCCTGGGTAGGGGTATAAGACCATAACCATTACATACTATACAGTTTCGCACCCTCCTCGATAATATTGTGCAAAGTAATTCTTCGCTTTATCCAACAAGGAAAGTATGAATATGTTGCAAATGGTTGGGTCAAAAGTACTGTGCTTATGAGAATTATAAAGTGCTTCGTTTATAGTGTATACTAAATTTGATATCATCGCTCATAATTGCCTTGGTTTTAAGGGGTAGGGGAAATCCCTGTTTCAAGGTTGTGCATCATAGTATGACGTATGTCTTTGCACGCGGGAAGCTCGTCAGCATGTTCTAACAGTTCTATGCGCCGGAACTATACAGCACAAGAATGGTACTGTGCCAGCACAATATCTTCTGCTGGAAATTAAATCTCTTCTTTATGATAGGGATACGAGGCTTAGCGCTTGGAGTACAAAGAGAAGGCAGAAGCGCATGGGTTCAAACATGGAAGTACATTTCTCTCCTATGCCTGCGGGAAACTTATTCCTTGGTTTTCTGAATTTAGTGGTAGGTTAACTTAAATTTTAAAACCAAATTTCTCTAATGTTTGAGAAAGTGGTATTTATATTAATTTGTCTATAAACTAAATAATTAAATGTAAACATCTACCATTTCAACCTATGTTGAATTGCACAACTATTTATTCCAGCGTTTTCGGAACAATTGTCTTTCCCCTCTTATTCTTGATTGTTAGTTGTTGTGTTACACATTTGTTTTAAAATTGAGTTTTAATAATATTATATGTAGCTTCATTTGACGGTAGCCCCATTTTACTTCAAAGGTTTATAAAGGAAGATTAACCGGGCTGCTCAAACAAAATCTATTGTGAATGTATAGGCTTATTAGAGAGCCTTACATCTGACCTGTTTTGTAATATATAACTATAAGTGCTGTCAGTCAATATTAGTTATTACTAACGATAATTTAATTCCCAAGTTTCAAACATGCATTCCTTAATCCCTGTTCATATTTTGCAGTAAGAAAAAGTTCAAAGTCTATGACGGTAATGTCATTGACGCCTATTGTTAGGTGCAATGAGGAAACTGATAAATAAAACAATAGAATATAGCACAGTGGCGAAGAAATGTATGTATGTTGCGGTATGAACGTAAAAATAACTTTTGGACTATTAGTTTCAAATCCATAAGTATGAGAATTTGAATACACACATCCTGACTGAAGGGAAACTAAATATCGACAGGATTCAATACAGAGTCCCTGCGTTATGCTAATAGTTTGTTCCGATATTTGTGATGTGAAATTTAAGAAAATACAAATAAATTAAAAAAATTAACTTAATTCCTCAAAACATAATACACCGACACCTATACATCTTTGCTAATTAGTAGTAAGGTCTTTAATATCATCTCGATAAAAAATCGCGGCTTCTGCACACAATGAAATTTCTAAATGCCATGCAGCTTTTTGGTTATTTAAGATTATATACTCAAGATACTGCTGTCCAGACATTTAAGTAAATAAAAGAGTTGATGTAAAGTCGGGTGAATATGCTACAAATAACTTTTATAGTCCAGTTCAAATAGTTTCTATTGACTAATTCTGGTTGTTTTTCTTCCAGTTTCTGATGTATTTTGTCACATTTTTAATACTTCTCCGAATAAATTGTTTAGCCACATTGCAGAGGATTGGAGTGTATTAAACTGGCCGCAAACCACTATATAGTCGCGATAAAAATTGGTGCAATTTTGGTTTTGTGTGTATTTTGATGCTTAATTGAGATTCTACCATTGTGCCAATAGTTTGTGGTTGTAGAGAAGCCACTTTTCATCACAGGTCACAGTGTGATCCAAAAAGGGACTATTTTTGTTGCGCAAAAGCTTCATTAAGGTTTTCACTTGTTCTAATTTCTTTAAGTGACCAAACAGCTCAAGGTACAAATATGAATTCATTAGAAAGCTCTCACATAGTTTGTAGTGTATTGTGTAACCATTTTCCTCAATTGATACTAATTAAATTTACTCGCATATTCTCGATCTTTTATATCTTCAAGGCTGAAATCTCCGGTATGAAAATATTCGAAGGGTGCATTGGGAAGTAATTTCTTCTGTCATGTTTGCGTAACTTTCGAGCGGTTTTAGCGGCAGTATGTCCCAGTTGAGGCTATGTAAAACTACTTCTCAACATCATTATTGTCTAATCTAATTGTTATCAGTAATGTTTTAGCCCAAATTTTAGCTTTAAAATAACATGCCACATTAAAAGTATTCGCAGCATTTTACAGTTTAAAATTAATAAATATATAAAAAGGCTATTAATTTTCCAATGATATAAGTCATCCCAACACGATTGATTTGAGTCGCTAAGGTATAAACTTGTGAACGAAACAAGCAGAACTGGATACTTCTACTTGACTGAGGTTTTTCCAGGTTTTCCTCAAGCCTCGTTGATTACAACTCACGGGGGAGGGGTGCCCTAAACATATATCTGAAACTCTTAAAAAAAGTCTAATTTACTTTATAATGAACCCTCATAAACCACAAGTGTTCACAAGTGAAAACGGACGAAAACCCTACTGAAAAAAAGAAAACAGTATTATGTAGCCATACATCTTGACCTCAATCTGGCTCCCCCTCTGAAGTTTTTCTAGGAAATGTACATGCTGAATAAGGTCAGAGACAACATTTTTCACCATGGAAAAAGAACGTTCTATTTCTACTGAAGTGATTGGAGTATATCTAAAACAACTTATTGACATAGTCAACCGCTTGTCAGAGCCTTAAAGGGCGCGGGTATGCCTTGCTCACATATTGTTGTGAGATTACCTTTTATTTCTCAACGGAAACTAATGAGTGTTTGCAAACATGTTACACGGTGGCTCTGATTATAAATATTAAGAAATCACATGAAATATGATGAAACAAATGGAATGTGGGACGAATATTTTGCTAGATTCTCAATGTACGGTCAGGTGTCGTTGCGTTTTCCTGCCTTTTGCTATAAAATGGTCACACACTTCACGGTTTGTCATATCCTGGAGGGTGTTTGGGTCTGGGCGACATTTCAGTGTAGTTTCAATTTTATGCAACACAGTTCTACCCTTTATTTTTCTTATTGTAAGTTTAAGGCAAGGTATCATATCAATTGCTAATCTAGAATGACATAGAAGAGGAAAATAAAAATGTCCATATTTTTCCTTGGTTGTTTTATCCACATATATAAGTGAGACATCATTCTGGAAACTTCGTTTTGTTTTTCTTAGAGGCGATGGCAGATAAGATAAACAAGTGCCTCACTGGACATCCGTCACTGGTAACATTGTTCCACATCGCTAATACTGATGCATCCTCATCGATTAGAAGTATGCAAACCTCTAACAATTCTTCTTCATAAAGCTCTTTCTTTAGTGCATAGTGAAAGTGCATAGGCATCTTCCGAAATTACAATATAATCCACTAATAGTTTTACAATTACCGCCTGTCTCATAATAGAAGAATGCCGCACTGTACAAAATGACCTACTATGTAAAAAACACTTCCACAGCACAAAGACGTGTGATGTTCTGTAACAGAAAACAGATGACTCTCTTCTGACCGCCGAGCTGCTTGCATTAAGATAAGGGAAACTTACACTGCTCCACCCTCTTCTGTCAATATCGCTTCACCATAGCAGCTAAATCTTTGCAACGATATTTTGTTTATGATTCTCAGCTCACCACGTTGCTGGGCATATGAAAGCCTCAATGCGACCATATCACGCTATGTAGATCAGCATAAAGAATTATATAGCTTCGTTTTCTGTGCAAGCCTTCAATAAAATTCCAAAGTGTAGGCTGTACAGCTGGTGGCAGGCTCACAAGCAACATTAAATATCTGGGTGTAAATAGCAAAGTAACACCGATGATTTACTACGGAGTAGACACTGTTCATACAGATGTTATGTGTTTGTGGAGGTCCCGTAGCAGTAATTCCTCTACTGTTAATTATCCCATTAAACATTAAGCCTGAGAATGCGGTGTGTACCTCTGGGGGAGGAGCTCTTTAATGATGCCATTTGGCTTCCCATGGGTATTCTGAGAATGTTATTATTCGTAGAATTCTTCGATGGTTCATATACAAATAACAGTTTTATAGCAGAGTAAAGCGTTACAAACAACTTGAGAATTATAAAACATTATTTCCTGCTACTTCATACGGATAGAAGCCAAAGATATGAAAAATGAATTAGGAAAAAAAAAAAGTGTGGCATGTGTAAAGTTGGCAGCATCGAATTTTTAACGAGTTCAGCGCAACAATTGTAATTAATGAAAAACGATATATTAAGGTAGGTTGAATTTTGTTATATAAACACTATTTATAAACTAAAGGATTATTTTATTATCTATGACGGACGTGGCAACGGAAACTCCATCAGTCAGTGTAGTCACCCAAGAGTCTGGGTGCGTGGGCGAGGCAACACAAGAGTTGGAAATAAAAACATTAAAGTGGCAGTCTAAACTTTCTAATATACTTAAAAAGTTCTGTCCCTAAGGAGATACTGCAATTGTCTGCCTTCATTTTCACACATTTCTGGCATCTATTTTATGAAAGTAGCCATTACCATTCTGAATTTTTTTTAGAAATTTCTTGACAGATTCTTGTTCGTCTAAAATGTGAACACTGCTAATTTATGAATCACATTACGACTTGCAACACGACTATTTTTTTAGTTTTTCTTCAAATTATTTCTCGGTACGGACATTATGTCCAAAGTAAATACCCACTGTGGAATAGAATAATTAAGTTTAGGATTTGCCATTTGAACTTTGCTCAAGGAGTAGAAAACGTGCAGTTTCTTTCACTGTTCATATTGCACTGAGTGACATGAGATTCAAGTCCGACTCGTGGAGCCCGGCTGCCCTTGAGCAATGGTGCGCTCAAGTTGGTCATCACAATATGTTTCAATATTTGAATGAATGAATGACTGGTGATTAACGCCCGTTTTTACTACTGAGGCACCACAGGCGATGGATACTGATGATACATGAGATGAAATGATATTACGGCATCCAGAAAGTAAGTCCCAATCGCGCCTAGAGATGGCACCGCTAGTCGCATAGGAATGCGCATGCGCAGGAATAGATAGGAAGTATGTGGTAATAATGCAGTAAAATTTCAGCCTTGTGACGGCCGTGGCTACCGCGCTGTGCTAGGAGAAAATGACTGCTTTGATATTGTCTCCCGCCAACTGCGAAGTTCGTGCAGTCATCCGAGGTTTGCTCGCTCAAAAGCAAAGTCCAGCAGAGATCCATCGCCAATTGTGTCAAGCTTCCGGGAGACAATTTCGTGCACAAGGGAGCGAGACATCTGGGGAATTGACAAGAGAGTTCTGAAATTGTGAAGCGCCGGCTCTGCTCAATTGCTTGCCGCACACTTTCCAACAGTTCTGCCGTCACCAGGGACGGTCGGCCACTACGGTCGTCGTCGTGAATATTGGTTCGTCCTTTAGTGAACTGCCTGCACCATCGTCTTACCATAATGTCGTGTCCATACACTTGACACAATTGGCGATGGATCTCTGCTGGACGTTGCTTTTGAGCGAGCAAACCTCGGATGACTGCACGAACCTCGCAGTTGGCGGGAGACAATATCAGAGCAGCCATTTTTTCCTAGCACAGCGCGGTAACCACGGCCGTCACAAGGCTGAAACTTTACTGCATTATTCCCACATACTTCCTCTCTACTCCTGCGCATGCGCATTCCTATCCGACAGGTGGTTCCATCTCCAGGCGCGATTGGGACTTAACTTTCTGGATGGCCCTCGGAAAGGATTTATTTTTTTAAGAAAGAAATCGTTCCAGGCCTAAGTTTAGGGTACCTCCCCAGCATTTTCCATTTATGAGGACTGAGGAAAACCTGAAAAAAAACCTCAGTCAGGGAGGACGGTCCTGGTTGGATTCGAACCCAGACCTCCCGCTCACAAGTCCGCGCCTTAACGGCCTTAGTCGCCCGTGGCGGTGGATATTTGAATGAACACGACTGTATTTGTACCTAATGAAATGTAAGAAAAATTGGAACTCAGATTCTCTGTGTATCTCACTGCATTGTAACCTACAACGACAATCCAAGTTTACAAATACATTACTCCCATCGACAATGGAGTCATCACACAAATGAGTCCTAAGATTTGTCCCAGGTCTTTGCAAGCCGGATAAACAATGATAGTTATTGACATAATGCCGATTTCCATGTTTTAATAGTATTTTAACGCCCGTTTTTATTGCTGAGTATCAGGAGTGATGGTCACTTATATATGTGACGAAATTATCATTTTGGAAAGCATTTTTAAGGAAGTAAGCGTTTAGAGTACCTCCCTTGCATTTGCCATTTATAGAGAATGAAGAAAACCTGCAAACAATCTGACTTTGAGAACGGTTCTGGCGGGAATCGAACCCCCAGACCTCCCGATCATGAGCCCATGTCTTAATGACTTCGGCCACCCAAGACACCGGAAGGCCACAGGTCCCTTACATGTGTCCAGATATAGTGGAACCCCCCCAAGAAGTTCGAACCTCAGCAAATTCACTTCCAGACGCCGGGGGAGGAAACTTTTCCAATGCTGCGCAAGCCAACGTTACACCCCGCCAGTCCGCATCACACTTTTGACCCTTTAACAGAACCAACGAAATGAAATGAAATTAAATGGGAGAGCGAAAAAATCCGCATTCCCCTAAATGACCAGGGAAAACCACATAAAAGTCCCAAGTTCGGGATGCCAACCTTAAGGGATTTGAACCCGAACCCTCCAGAATGCGAATTCCAAGCGTTAACTCTTGAGCCATCCCCGCCCGGGACACACACATTTAGTTGATAGCGAAGCTACATGCAAGAATTGACCTATCTTCACATGCCATTAACTTTTTCTTTACCTAATTATTAATGTTCCACTTTCTTTTTTCAGTAGTCTGTACAAATAGGTGCATGTGCTCTATTAATTATTTTTACAAAATTATTTGGCACTGAATCTCTAATTTATCCCTTCTTTATACTTAATTAATGCTTTCTTGCGATCAGATCGTTTAATATGGAAATGAAGAATCATACTAAAACATTCGGGTCACGCCGTTATTCGAACCACGGACATCCAGCCTTCTGGGCTGACGCTCTAACCAACTGTACTACCGTGCCCTCCTCCAACTACAAAATTACGAACTTCTCTTCATCTGGCACGATAGATCAGTTGGTGAGAACACCAGCCCTGAAGGCTGAAGATCCGTGGTTTGAATCCCGGCCATGACCCGGATTTTTTAAATCTGATTCTTCATTTCCAACTTATGTCCTACATAAGGTTATTTTAAAAGAGCAATATATATATTCAGAGTGTCCTGAAAAAGGTTCCAATATATACAAGGGCAATTGTATGGAACAAAACAAGAAACATGGATCCAAAAATCAATATCTTCGGAGTTATTGTCTATTTTGTAAGAGCAGCACATCTTTCACTTCGAGCATTTTGACAATAAAGACCATAACTCAGAAGATTTTGATTTTAGAACCCATGTTTATTGACTTTTTTCTTTGTTTTGTTCCATACTTTCGCTTGTAAATGTTGGAACCTTTTTTTTCAGGATAAGTTGTATATATAGGCAGATTATATATGTATATATATGTGTGTGTCTGTGTATATGCATATTATATAAGTCATATATTTAGGATGTTTGATATTATAAATATTAAAAGCAATTAAATATATCTACAAATATTTCATTCCCACTGTTCTATAATATGACAAGAGAAAATATTCCCCAAAATTGGGGAAAGAATGCTGTTAGAAATAAAAACAAGAGAACCTAACAAATTATCATATTATCTATGTATAATATGTTATTCATACCAAGTAAGATGTTTACTAGAACTATATGAAATCACCTGGACCAAACAGCTCTCAATAATTCAGTAAAATTTCATATTACTTATTAATGAAAGAGAGAGAGAGAGAGAGATTTTTTATTGATTTATTTATGGACGCTCTTTAACATCTCAGGTCATCAGCGTCCCATTCAAATCAGGGCGTGAAACGACCAACTAGTTTTGCTCAGAAGCCTCTCATTCAGGCTTGAGGTTCTTTTTCGTGCCGTAAATGTACGATACGGGACCCACGGCTTTACGTCCCTTCCCTTGGGATTTTTACGCCCGAAAAAATCCATTGGTCCTGGCCGGGTTTGAACCCGCGATCTTCGGTTTAGGAGGCAAGTATGGTAACCACTAAACCACCAGGACGAGAGAAAGAGAGAGTATGACTCAACCCAAGACAAAAATACGATGAAAGATTATAGCTGTTATAAAACGTTTGGCTGACAGCCATGCTTGTTGTGTTGTTCAGATTTGTAGACTGTCAGAACATTTTTTTTCCTTTGAGTGAAGTAGGACAAGGTTGTTTTTCTATCGCCATTACTAGTTACTCTCCTTTTGGATCTTATAATGGTGAAAGTGTGCATTAGACAATGCAGGGGAATATGGTGGGAATGAAACAAAAAATTGGAGAGAGTGAGTATGAAGATAATTTATGTCTAATAGCCTTATTATTATTATTATTATTATTATTATTATTATTATTATTATTATTATTAAAGAAAAGACAAAATAATAAATGCAGCTGGACTGCTTTCAAGCAAACAGAAGATTAAGATAAACAAAAAACAACGCAAGATAATATTGCAATAATGCTGAAATTCAAGAAGAGAGCATTGTAACAAATGGGAAATAGTTGGCTGACCATTTAAGATCCAGAATTAATAAAGTGTCACAGCTATTTGCCACATGTAAATTTACACAGATATAATTAAAAAATAAAAATGAAATTATTTAATAAAATGTCTTGGTCTTGGCTGTTATTTGAATGTGAAACCTGGAACGCACCCATTGAAATTCAAAAGAAACTACAAGTCTTCTTGAATAGATGCATGAGATTTATTGTGAGAATCTGGCAGCCAAGAAACATTTCAAATAGAAAATTATGGGAGAACATGGCACAAACGGAAATTCGGAGGGAAATCAAATACAGAAAATGGAAACTGAGTGGGCATGTGATAAGATGATAAAAGCATACGGTAGCAAAGATTGGAATCCACAAAGAGAATCTAGGAGGAGCGGACGACCAAGAATTACGTAGCGAAGCGGAAAAGTAAGGAAATAGTTGGAATGAAATTAAGGAGAAGGCAAGGAATATAATCCGATAGCAGGCTTTGATAAAGGCCCTATGCTGCTTCAAGGAGTAAAGGAAATTATTATTTTTCTTCTCGTTCTTCTCCTCCTCCTTCAACACTAATAACACTGCTACGTGCCTGTTCTTCCACAGCTTTTTACATTTCATTAGTTTTAACTGGTCATTGGGAAAATATCTTGTTCGTCTCCAAATGAAAGTTATTCTAACAAAGTCTTCGGAGATTCATGTGGTGATGGCAACTCTGAAATGTGTGATGCAAATGCATAAAATGAAGGCCTTGTAAAAGTCAAACATTCTTAATCCCATTCTCCAGAAGTGCGAATATTTAGACCTACAAATACTTTGCCTTTTGTGTATGCTTTACTGTGAAAACAACATACTGCTGGCCATTAAAATTGCAACGCTCATAAGAGACGCATTAAACACATCCCACATTTTCTCAGAAGACTTGTCGAAAATACGACAGCAATACCAGCCGGTGCCTGAATTTGATCAAGGGAGAATTGTGACATACGAGGGTAGGTCCATAAGTTTCCTGCCTAACCGTTTTCTAAGTATGAGAAGGACAAAAGCTATATTTCACTTTTTAACATAGTTACCCTTCATTGCAATACACTTTTCACGTCTATGAATTAACGTTTCATAAAATAGTCAGAAGTCTTGTCTGCAAAATGGGCATAAACGGCATCAGTCACTTCTTCATCTCACTTAAATGTCCTTCCCTTTGAGTTTTAAGAATAGGAAATAGTCACTGGGAGCTAGACCTGGGCTGTAGGGTGGATGGTCGATCTCCTTGAAGCCACCTTTCTTCAAAGCTTCCTTTGCAAAAAGAACTGTGCGCATTGTCGTGAAGAAGGCGCACACAACCCCTCAGTTTCCTTTCCTCTTTGATGGAAGCACGTAGTCTATGCAGTAAGCCAGCATAGTACTCCCCAACTACTGTGTTGTTCCTCTCCTTGAAGTCAATGAGGAGTATTCCTTCACAGTCCCAAATGATTGTGGTCATAGTGTTCTTCTTGGTTGACTGTGGTGACCCTGGCCTTCAGAGGAAGTTCTTCGCCAGATTTACACCACTCTATTCATTGATTTTCTTTTGGACAAGGAATCATAGTAGAAAACCATAGTTTCATCTCTTGTAACAATGGTTTGCAGAACTTCTCTCTCGTTTCCACAGCAGAGCTCCAATAACGCCTGTTGTTTATTTGGTTTATTTATGAACACTCTTTAACATCTCAGATCATCAGCTTCCCATTCAGTTCAGGGCATGAAACGGCCGACGAATTTTGCTCAGAGCCCCCTTCTTTCAGACTTGACAAAGGAAGCCATACTTAGAAATTTTATCCCGAAAAAATCCATCGATCTTGGCTGGGTTTGACCCCACGATCTTGGTTTTAGAAGGTATGTATGATTAACACTACCACCAGGACCGGCCCAAAATGCCTGACAACAGATAACCCGTTGCTATTTTTGAACTGAGGAAAGAAGTCTAAGCACTAATCTTATTCATGTTTAAATGTTCATGAATAATTCAAATGAATTGTTTTAGAAAAATCCAATCTTACTGCTTATTCTGTAACTTTGAGCCACCGGTCTTCCATAGTTTCTCCTTTCACAAGAACAATGTTTTCAGGAGTAAGCACCTGCAAGGGCTGATGTTCTTCGACTTCTATGCTTTCTCGACCCACTCGAAAACGTTTGGCCCAATGTTTTACTATAGAATATGGGGATATACACAGTCCAATCGCCGTAAGGCTTCTTTTGTGAAGAACAGCTCGAAACTTCATTTTGAACATATCACAATCTTCTAATCGTAGTCTTCTTTATACAGCTATATCTGAACAACTGAACACAGTGGATCAATCATTTACTTAACAGATAATGTATTTTTGTGAAGGTGATAATCCTTATCGTCGTACCGGAAGCCTATGGATCCACCCTCGTACATAGGCTGCAGATGTTGGACAAAATGCGTCCACGGCGAAACAACATAAATTAGGGAATCGAAGTAAGGGAAACACATTGTGAGAAGGATCCCAATTTTAATGACCAACAGTGTTGTTGCGTGTTTGTTTCAATTTTCAGAATGGGCACCACTACAATGGATGAAATTTTGTCAATATTACTTTTTCCATAGTGTTTTAGAGCTTGCAGCACTCTTTGAAGTTGGTGCCTTGCCTTAATCAGAAATATCTTTCATTCATTTATTCTTTCAAAATCTTCGTAAAGATATAAATATATTACCAGTTATGTGTTAGTTAACCACAACGCAATGATTTCACAGATTGCACAGTAGTCCTAGATAAATAATTTTATTAGGCATTCTATTGTCACTCTGTTCATATTTCAAATTTATGGCTTTAAGTTTCTGAAGGACCAGACTTTTCCGACTGCCCAAGCTTCCGTTCGAAACTACTTGTATCACACAATAAGTTCGAAAGAAGTTCAAGAGCATTTGGTATGCTACGGGCGTCAAATAAAACCGGGCCATTATCATCGAATTCGAGTCTCGCGATTATTTTTTTTTTTTTTTTTTTTTTTACTTTCCAACTTTTGTATATGCATATTTGCTTATAAAATGAAATAATAAAACGGATCTTTGAAACGACTGTCTGTCGCATTATCCATTAGGTGGAACAACTCTCTCTAGACTAAGCTGCATAACACAGTAAATAAGTTAAACGTTGCTAGGTGCCCTACTATCGTTTGATTAATCCATTATTTTGTAGCACTAAATATTGAAAACGCTGGTTATGAGCTATTGAAATCGGAATTATTTCGCTCGTTTGAAGCAGATTTAAGACGTTCTAAGGCAAATGTTTACCATATTTTGCTCTAGTACAGATTTATCAACATTTGATTCAACTCCTTTATTGACATATCTCACATAATCTTCTCTGTGGGCTATAGATTCCCATGTAAAATAGCTTGCTTCTACCTATAACAACAATCTCTAAAAGTACTGCAATGTTGTTCATTTTCATTGTAATTATATTGTCAAATTCATTGGTCAGGATAAATTGATCGCTAGAGATTTGATTTCGAAAGTCCCATGATAAGCGACATATGTTTTTCCCTCCCTGCAATACTGCTCTATATCCGTGATGTCTCAAGACGGAAGTAGAGAACACAAAGGTCGCTGCGGCACGCCTTGGTACGCAATGTACTGTAGCGCAAAGATATACATGAAGTGTCACGTTTTTTTGTTATATTATCACAATACAGATTGCCATTATAAAAACTCGTTTTCATAAGCTCAAAAATAGCCATGTTATACATATAAAAAGCAAATAACTGCCGCGGCTTCAACAAAGGGATACATGTAGTTTTGTGTTCTATCCATCACAAGCACTTCATAGTCATTCAAAACAATACGGCATTTTTAGTTATTATATTCTGAAGTTTTAGCTATCTACTTATATTAGCTGGAATTTTACGCAATCTGAATTTGTGGGTGTTTAAATCGTTTTATCATATTGCATGCTGTTACAATATCTGAAGTGATAAAATGTTGAGACACTGAATGCCACTTCAAGTGTCTTGGTGATTAAACATTTTCTATTGAATGAGTTTGCCTTTTTGTAAAGTCTGGTTCACATTGACTGAATTTAAGATGTCATTTGTTGAGATAACTTTCACAGAGAAATTTCTTTTGGCACTAGATTTTATTATTAGTTCTATATAATCCCTTACATGCCCTGTTAATTATTCTAGTCAAAAAGTGTATCTAAGGGCAAAAACTGTGTCTTCTAAGTGAATAAAATAACTGAAATTTTAACAATTTTCTAACATACACTAAAGTTTGACAGAGTCTTGTTCAGCATTGCTTTTTGTGCCATGCAAATCAGATATCACAAAACAGGAGGGCCTCTTGAACGCTATCAGGGACACTGGTAGTCTAGTGGTAATAAAGAAATGTGAAAATTTCGTAGGGAATTTTGTGGGCCATGCCATTTAGATAATGAAAAGTTTGAATTATTTTTAAAATTGAGAATACTTAAAATATTTATCTTCAGATGCCGAAGGCAAAATAGAATTGTGCTGGAATTCTTGGTAAATGGAGATTGTCTATATAGTGGAAAATTAAAATCAGAATGTATTTCCTTTGGAAAGTCTTTATTTCCTTTAAAGGGATTGTTAAAAAGTTCATCTTTTCTCTAGTGCACTATCATATAACATTGTTTATAAATCTTGAGAGCATAAAAGGCCCAAGCTCTTTTGGATTCAACTAGATCTTTTCAACTTTATATTACGGCTTTTTTTTAATATTTAAGTTATTTAATTTATTTATTATGTATTTATTTAATTATTATTTAAATAATTAAGTTATTTATTTATTTAATTATTATTTAATAATAATTTTAATTTTAATATTTAAGTCCTGTCTGCACTTAACGATACATGGACCTCTAAGGAACAATTATGTGTGAATAAGGTGGACAAAGAGTCTTTCTGAAATTAACTATTCATATTGGTTTGCCTTAAAATCCCGATAAATAAATGCTAACAACATTTCGCACTTAGATATTAAATTATATTGGCTATAATATAAACAGTTGCATTTGTATTACAATTAGGGTTAGGATGTTAATGACATGTCATTTTATTCCTGACTTTCATTTCAGTCGTAATGTTGAGTGAAACATGAATTGAATGCTTCTGAATACTTTTAGAGATGTTTTCTGTTTCATATATTTGATATTTATGCAATTTTCTCAATTTTGGTTCCATTTGCGAACACGATCTTCTATTCATATACGTAAAAATACGTTGGGTATTTAAAGTATAATATGCACCAATATTCCGTGAATTACCTATTCGGAGAAAGAGTTGTTTATATTTTGGAATTGCTGTTAATGGAATATGGCCTTACAAGAAGCAATTAAGCACGGATATATAAATGTGCAGTGAGTCCTCTGGTGCTATCCCCTGACCTACACATTTCAGTAAAACGATTTTGAAGAGTCACAGTAGGCTAACAGTGAACATTAACAGTAGGGAAAGCAAACGGAAAAGCAGCGGTTTCCATAAAGAACAAACTTAAGTAAAGGCTTCAAGGAAATCATGTATTTTCAACAAAATGCAAAATGAGTGACCGTTTAAACGATTGTAAAGCTGTTTTTGGTGAATACAATCCACAACTAGAGTACAGGGACCTCACTTTGTTTAAACATGCTCCCACACCATCTAGTGACATTGAAAGAAACTTCTCACGATATAAGATCATTCTGACTGACAACAAAAGATGATTCCTCTTCCAGAATTTAAAGATGCACTTTTTTTAATAGTGTTTAACCTCGTTTTCACTATTAAGGCACCACAGGCGGGAACACTGAATATACATGAGATGAAATGATAAATTGGAAAAGGATATTTTAAAGGAAGTAAACGTTCCAGGCAGGTATTCGATTATCCACAGCTTTAATATTAGTTATTTTTCTTTACAGGAACAAGGGTGCAACCATTACAAGAAATAATTAAACATGTGCA
Source organism: Metallyticus violacea (assembly GCA_030762175.1). Classification (NCBI taxonomy): domain Eukaryota; kingdom Metazoa; phylum Arthropoda; class Insecta; order Mantodea; family Metallyticidae; genus Metallyticus; species Metallyticus violacea. The sequence continues at coordinate 49,975,644 of CM060832.1, read as the reverse complement.
TTAATGCTTAAATAACGTGACTTAACTAATGCAGCAATTGTATTTAAATGTGCATGTATTTGATCATATTTAGTTGTTCAAATAATGCAAAAATTATAGAATAACTTTTTCGTGTATTTATTTGCTTATATTTTGTCTTTTTTGTTCATATTTGCCTATTGTAAGGCCATATTTACTTCCATATTTCCCACTTTTTAGGTCATACACATCCGAACCCTAATTATAATTTATATATATCTCTTATATTTATATTGTTCATTCGTATAATATTTATTGCCTATTTAGTTTATATTTATCTTCATATTTAATTAAAAAATAGCTTAGCTGTGTTTCTTTGGGCCTAATCTTTCAGTATCTCAATGGTAGAGCCTGTACTTTTGTGTTCTGGATACCTAACATTATGAGGAAGAACAAACAAACGATTGCCCTCCTGCTGAGTAAATGAGATGATCAAATTTACGGAACATCGAAAAGTTGTCCATTTAGTAGATATGATGTAAAATAAATGCCAATTACTATAATGACTGCTAGTGATTATAATTATTTTCATTTTGTGATGTATTGAAGATACAATTTTGTAAATGTGATTTTTGCGCAGTAAAACTAACAAATTTACGTGACATAGTATAGTGAACTATTTTAAATGTTGTAGCGCAGTGCGACGAAACTAACTGCGGACGTAATCAAAGGATGGGCTTATATAATCATGCAAACTGTAAGTACATTATTCATGCTTGTGCAGTTATCGTATTGTTTACTGAAACATGGGATGCAGTAAACCAGGTTATGAGCGAACGAGCAGAGCGATCACACGATTTAAAGTGACGCAGATCCGTTCCAAATTTATCCATTTCTGATTTGAATCAGATTAAACTTTTTTTTTCTTTCTCGTATCGGATTTATGAACATGCTTCTTAGAGAACGTTCAGCCGCGATGTAATCATACATTGCCAAATAAATCAGCTCTAAATAACCTACAGATATAGATGGTTAACTATTTGGCAATAAATGGAATGCTGACGTAACCTGACAACACTAGAGCTTCATTGTGTAAGAATCGCAACTTAGTCGTAATAATGGGTGAGCAGTACAATTATCGACCACTTGCGCGGACTTTGCTCCTTCGGTCGACAGAGGTGTGCTCCCTCAATAAGTAAAGTCACGTCAGTTACAAATCGTTTAACAGGCGATGTTATGAATCTAGCTATCATTCATATATATGGACATGACCTAAATCTTTAAGGCACGTACTCACAAATGCGAGGTATGACTGATTTTCCTCATCCACATTAATGACAGTAAAGTAAAGAAGTTAAAAAAAATGTGTAAAAAAAACATAAAAATCAGTACACTCTCGAAGCGTTAACATGTCTCAAGTTCTGTTCAGCTCACCATCGATTCATGGCATGTCTCTATGCGCAGGAATTACAGCCTTTAGCCTCATTCTGTCATCACCAGTCACATTGAATTGTCCATGGCAGACGTAAGCTGAAAGTCGATTAGTTTAAAGCAGGTGTCTGGCAATGAGGAAGTCCGCAGTTCGAATCCAGTCTTTGCAAAAACTATTTTATTTGTTGTTTTTTCAAGTAAAATAACATTTACTGTACACATTCTAATATAATAAAGATTTATTTGAGGTTTAAGGCATTTATGTTTATGCGCGCGCTCACATATAGAAATATAGAAATCTAATAATTATTTTAAATGAAGTATAAATAATTTGTATTTTCTTTTTAGTTATTAATTGTAGGATATTTATTAACGTTCTGTTTATTTTGAAAACAAAGATGGTTAGTTTACTTTTTTGTATCTGAACATAAATAACTTATGTTGTCAATTAAAATACAGAGCGTGCCAAAAACTGTATACACACTTCAAGCGAAAAAAGTAATTGTGTTAACATAACAAAACTGAATTCATACAAACACAAAATGATTAGCACTAATCATCTTAGACTTTTACACTTACAACAGTTGCTCAAAATGCCCACCATCGGCGTCGATACTTCTGAGTACGTTGAACTACTGATTGAGCAATGTTTGCGAAAGTGTCTTCAGCGATTGCAGCACTTGCCGTTTCAATTTCTTCCCGAAGTGCTGCCAGTGTAACTGGTTTTCTACGGTAGAACATCCTTAAGAGTTCCCCATAGGTAGAAGTCCAATGGAGTTAGATCGGAAGAACGCGATGGAAACTCCATCGGACCTCTTCATCCTATCCAGTGCCTTGGAAGATTGTCATTTTCATCAAGGTACGCACGTACATCTCGGCGGTGATGTGGTGGTGCACCATCCTGTCGGAAGTAAACTTCCTCATTTCCATAGAGTGTATGAATGGCGTTTAAGACGTATCATGTTCAGGTGCCCTGGACCAGTTACTGTTCCTTCCATTGCCTTTGAACTTCAAAACATTCTCGGTTTTCCAATACCACTTCAAAATTGTTTTCCGCTCTTCAAACGTAGCATTAATATGAGTCACATCTGTTTACGGAACATCATACGATAATCTTCGCTTCATTTGTTCATTGTTGATTTATGATAAATTTAGTTTCATTTGATCATATTTGATTTACCTGTCACGTAGCAACGCTATCATAATGTATGTGAGTCACAACTGTTTACAGAACATCATACTACACATTATTGCTGTTTTTAGGTCCAACTTTGGAATGTATTAAGTAGATATCTGCTGTGAAAGCGTGTATACATTTTTTGGCACCGTCTATATAAAGTGCCTTGGGTGAATAAAACTAAGTTGAGATTTGGGCATGTTTTCACCAAGAAGTCCTGCAGGTTTGTTCAAATACAAATCTACAAATTAAACCTATATAAAGTGATTTATCACATATTCAAGGAATTATATAATATGGTTTATTAACCTTCCCATGCGATGGGTATTAACCCCAGCATTGTGTGGATAATAACGCCATATACTATGCACGATTAACTTTTCAAAACCGTAATAAAAGCCATTTTTATAGAACTTCATTTATTACTGAAATTTTGTATTTTCTCACTGCTAGTGTCTCTCTGAAAGCAATCAGACGAAACCAGGCTTCATTTCCTTTAGTAGTATTGCAACAATACCCCCAATAAAAACATTATCCATTCATTATGATTTCATTCTACTGTCTTTGAGGTTATATTTATGTTCTTTGTTGAATTTGTGTTTCACTTCTAGCTCTTCAGAAAAAATATAAACACCACTTCTTAAGACTCTTGATCTTACATGATGACCAACATTAGACATTTAGGTTGTTCTCTAGCATAAACAATTAGTTAAAATTATTCATTTAGAGCTGGTAGTAGTCTTTTGTTCAAGGTCTCTTAGTATTTTATATTTCCTTGGTGCCCCATTTAAGTGACATACGTTCTTCTCTGACATATTTGACTAAAGCAGAAAGCATCGCTTTGAACTATGCAGTACAGAAACTCTTCTCATAGACGTTTGGCTTCTATAATGATGAAACAATTATGTTTCTCAATACTACAAAGAGTAATGAAGCATGCCCCGGGTGAACTGTCAAACTTCGTTGCATTATTAACCCACATGCTGCGTTAGGCGTTTAGGTTGAAATTATAATTTCCCTCTCAAACATATTAAACTTTCATTTAACATATCAAGAAAGTAAATAACATTTATTTCTATACTACAATGTAATTACACGATATTCACACATTATTGCTTAGCTTGACAAATTTAGCAGGAACGTTGTAACAAAGCACTGTAGACGTCACATAGTTGTTAACTGAAAACAAAACGTTTCTGCTATTGCAACTGCAAATATGCTATTCAGGTACAATGATTTATATCTGCCGAAATGCACTTGCAAGAAATAAAACAATCAAGCATAAAGAGGGTTCTAACCTTGATACTTTTTATTACTGGACATGGCGTTTTTCGTCCGCTCAGCTGTCAGAACACACGGTCCGAACAAACGCGTTTCCGGTTTAGGCACAACTTGAACTGAAGGTGACAATGTGACCGAGCATTAACGAATACTTCCGATTTTTCCGAATTCGATATGGTTGCTGCCTGTTGCTAATTTTTCCCCAAGTCAATCATTACTTGGCGTTACAAGCAGGGCTGAAATCACTAGGAGTCGTGTGCAATCTCCTGTTGCAGTGGAATCGTGGAATCTCTGAGTTACTAGCCGTCCCAAGCGACAGCGGAGTTCACTCCTTGCACTTGTTTCTCGTGTTAAATGTTTTTTTTTTATTTTGTTAAAATAATGTAACTTACGTGTTGCACTTTGAAAAATGAATTATTTTATCATTGCTATGTGGATAAAATATTAGGTTGACGACCTACGCTTGCCTCATTTTCATAAATATAAATTTATAGAGGCGGGTGAAATATTGTCACGGTGGAAACTGTGCTCTTATTCCAATTTGCAACTAATTCATAAATGCACAGACACTAATTCTAACCCTAACCTCGAGTAAATCCTAGAAACCGGTGGACCCAGTGGTTTGCTCCGGCTCGCTACGGCCTGACGGCCTACACTCGCCTCCTTTTCGTAAATATAAATTTATAGGGATAGATAAATCATTCTAATGCTGGCAAATCTCCTTTGATTGCAACAGAAAAAAAGATCAACAACAATTTATAAACCATTCAATGGAGGATACTATGCTACAGAGTAAATCATTGTAATTGTGCCAAATATATTTAATCCAACTGGAAAAAAAAACATCGAGTTGGTAAGATTCGAAACTACCATCTTCACAACTATAGCATGACGCTCTAACCACCTTAGCTATTGTGCCACTAATTGTGAAGCCTTATTACTTATAACTGTGCAAGTCACTACTTTCTGCTCTCAGGGCTCTCTCCGCTGTCGCTCGGAACTTGCCAGCCGCTTGGAGATTCCATGATTCCGCAGTGCTGCAGTAGCAGGAGATTCCATAGGTTTCTAGTGCTTTCAGGCCTGCTTGTAACGACAAATCTATCACTTCCTCATACATCATCCACTACCTGTGATACCACAGGCGTTAAATAATATACCTATTGATATAGTCGACTCACTGAATTCGAATATATGTTGTTTTCTCCTGAACCTTATAAATGATAGCCCAAGATTACAGATACATATAAACAAAGCAATTTAGACGCTTCTAAAAAATATTACAAGCACCTGACACAATAAATACAATTTTTATTCTTTGGTTTATGTAATTGAATCTCCCTATTAATCTGTATCGTAGGTGGGGAAATCACCACGAATTTCACAGAGTAGCTGGGTGTTTTGTCAATCTTCACTAAAGATACCAACCTCAATTACACAATGTCTGTTTGCCAGGCAACTGGACGATTTGAACTTTCATTCATTTCATTTGTTACACAAAGAATGACGGCGGTTTGAAACGTTAGAAAAGTATCAATATCCATAAATTAAAAGCACATTATTCAAAACTAAAGTGATGAAAGTGGGAAATGGCAATACTTTTTCCCGACATCATTTCTAGAAAACCTTTAGGATCATTCGCTATAAGAGTATTATCTAAAGTATTCTACGCTACTATAGGACATAAACTGCAAGCCTTGCCATTTATATGTGTTGTAAACCCTATTTATTCTTTTAATTGAAGTAATGATAAGTGTGTAGACACGTTTCATTTTATGTACAAATTCCCCTTGGGGAATGCCTGTTTATGCTGTAACTATTTGGTGAGATCGAATGGTTCCTATATTTAGAACATTCATTTTTTTTAACAACTGTATTAGTGCATCGGTATATCTATGCTTGAATAGAAGGAAATTAAGCCTAAGTTACCTAGAAAACATGGCGTGAAATATATAAAAAGCTTAAAAAAATAAAACTAAAGTACTATTATAATATGCATTTGAATAAAGTATTAGTTATACAATATTTAATTAACACTACATTTGATGTGTTTGCTTTACCAGTTAAGAAACAACATTACTTATAGTGATACTAAAATTGTATTTTAGATATGGAAACTCCCAATGGATTCATTAACACCTTTTGTTACTGAACGTAAATGTTTCAGTTCTCTCTCGCCAGCTTTTCTATTGACTTTCACGTTAAACTTAAAATATTATGTAAATTTAAGTTTAGAATGTAATACAGTATAAGCACGTGTTACTTTGACTAATGAAAAACGACATAATATGTTTTTTATTGATTTATTGACGCTCTTTAACATCTCAGGTCATCAGCGTCCCATTCAATTCAGGGCGTGAAACGGCCGACTAATTTTGCTCAGAGGCCTCTCTTTCAGGCTTGAGGTTCTTTATCGTGCCGTAAATGTACGACACGGGGACCTACGGCTTTACTTCCCTTCCGAAGATACTTAAGATTTTTACGCCCCGAAAAAATCAATCGGTCCTGTCCGGGCTCGAACGCGCGATCTTGGGTTTAGGAGGCAAGTGTGGTAACCATTACACCACCAGGACCGACACATACATAATATGTTTAAAAAATATGTTAAATGCACCTTTCGTAAAGATAAGAATAACTATAAAATATAATTTCCAATCTGTTAATGCATACAACTACTTAATGCCTTATTTTCATATGTCATAAGGTAATGAAAATTTGCAGTTTAAGTCTCCAATATGAGCATTCTACAAAGGGAATGCAGTTAAACTTTGTGATTGAAGCAGTTCACATCGCCTGATAAATAGAAAACTTGCAATATTAAACACTGAATTATTTTCTTATTATGATCGAGCAAAACCAAATCTGATACTACAAATATATTTATTTTTCCAAAAAAAATTTGTCATTTTTCTTTTTACCCGTTTAGCCCATCCATCTGGTGCTACTGATAACTGTTATAACTGTTTTTTTTTTTGAGTGTTTTATTTATTGTCGCTTTGACTGCATAGGTCTTCTCGCGACGTCTGTACAGTGTGAACGTGAATAATGCAGGTGCACGTCTGTAGGGATGAATGAAATGAATTAATAACGGCGCAAATGAGCTCGTGGCGCCTTAAAGCTGTCTGACATTCAACTTTTCCAGGAAAGAAAAACTCCGGAAAAAATGATTACCCAGACAGCTTGATCTAACCGGGTAGGGAACCCAGGAATAGTAGTCGCAAACGCCATCGCTATACCACGGTGGCGGTCAATGTTTTTCTAGCATAAGAGCGTCAAGCATTTTTAATTTTAATAATATTGAAGGCTATTATTTGAAATGATCCTGAATGAATAAACTTTCTCTATGATTCTGTTGAAATTAAACAATGGTGGGATGATGACTTATGATTGACAAAATATTACAATAATAATTAAAACGATAATAGCTCTAATTTATAGTTTACGAGCTAACTATTTTTTTTTCTATTTAGGTTATATCTATTTTAATCCATATTGTCGGTCCTGGTGATCTAGTGGGAACCATACCACTATTGGTAGGCAAAATATTGCGGGTTCAATCCCGACCAGAGTCGTAGATTTACAGCACGTAAAACTAATTCAAGCCTGAAAGAAGAGGCCTCTGAGCAAAATTTATCCGCCTTTTCACACCCTGAATTGAATGGGACGCTGATGACCTGAGATGTCAAAGGGTATCCGTAAATAAACCAAATAAATCACTGAACCATGCTCCATCTATTGAATATGTAATAGAATATCTAGTACAGTCCTTTACTCTTGATTCCGGATGACACTTTCAAAAAGATTTAATACTCCAAAAGTTAAACCATTTTCAAATTCCCTGTAGGCCATTATTTTTACATTACTTAAATCTATCGTAAAATGACGGGCTAGTCAAAAGTATCTCCATTTTTAAAAGACCACGACTTGTTTTTACTGAATCTTGCATTGCAAAACAAAAAATGTTTGAAAATTTTAATTTATACTGTGCAACGGAGAATTTTCCAACTCCAAAGCTCCAAGACAAATATAATTTATCATGTTTAAGCTAAGTTATTATTACAATTATCATGTGTAGATTCGCCCGCTCCAATAATTAAAACAATCAGGTTTGATTATTACATGTACAGAGTATTTGGTGCAACCATCTTTAGTGTATATTTATGTATTTTTCTTGTTTGAGTAAGCCATGGAAATTGCTTAGCAGAGAAATATCGAAGAGGGTGTAGGAAGATTTCAGGGGTTTTATGAGTATATGACCACCCCAAAATCATAAAACCTCCAACAGATTTCTATGAAGGTTACATTCCCCTCAAATTGTGTTGCTAAAGAAACCTTGGCTTCCACCGACAGACCTCACCTTTTCTTACGGCTGAGTAAACAACGATTCTTTGTATCTCTCCTTTTAGAGGTGAAAGCTATAAGGGATTTATTGCGTCTACCTAGTTCAGGAACCTAAACTCGAATTCCCACTCCAACTGAGACAAGAGAGACGTGAAATTAAAAGCACCAATGATAGGGATCGTGCAACTTGCACGTAATCGTGGAACCAATGAGAGGCAAGAATTGCAATTATAATATGTAAAATTAACAAGACGCGAGATTTCTAAGACGTCAAACCGACTGATTCACTTTTATACAAAACTGGCGAAAACGGGATAGTTAGCAGTGGTAAAGAAGTTAGCAGTGGCATAAGTTTCAATATTGGTAGTGAATATACGAGTTTCGTCAAAATAATGCTATCGTTTTGTATGAACCTAAACATTTGCAGTAGTGTCACCCATTCGTGATTAGTGCATTAACACTTCAACTTTCTGTACCGATGCGATGTATTGTTTCAAATTTCTCCCCTCGGCGACTCAAGAAGAAGAAGAAGAAGAAGAAGAAGAAGAAGAAGAAGAAGAAGAAGAAGAAGCCAAGGACCGTCTGAGGAATTTTGGAAATTCCAAATTCCTCAAACACCGCACTTCAACCGACGCATCCCCTATACTCACCAAGATTGAACCTCAAAGGCCATTTTGCCTCTTTCATTCCAGTCAGAATTTTCTCACAATCGAACGAACCGTAAATCAATCTGATTATCCAATTAATAAATACTCTTCCACCCTAATATTCCCGCTTTAGCTGTCTTATGAACATATTGCGACTCTCGAACACAGATGGTGTTTTGTGAAAATAGAATAACAGCGCCGAAGATAACGCTTTGTGTGCTGGCATTCCATGCGACTAGCATAGAGAAATATACAGAAAGAATTCACACACACACACACACACACACACACACACACACACACACACACACACACATCCTTGCATGGAATTTGGTTGTCCGTGCAGGAGGAAATCAAAACATGCGTCCATTTAATCTGCAATGAATGTGGATTGTGTGGCAATGCTAATCCTGAAATTCCAAATTGAAGTTTTTAAATAAATAAAACGTTCGCTGCACTCTTTACGTAATAATCGGCGCTGTTCCCCTTCTTTGTATAGAGTATATCATTAGTACATACTTATAGTTGTTTAAAAATCTCTCTTGATTACTTGGAAATATGAGGTGGAGGAAATTAATTTGTACTTTTGAAATTAAAATATTGTTGTATAAATATTTTGAACATTTTAAATTGCATAAATTATATAGACACCTTTCCACCCCACTGACTAAAAATTAAGAGAAAAAGCAACAGTACTTTTTAGCTGCTGGTCGTCTTCCTCTTTGAGACATTTATCAAATTACAACATAGTAGGTTTAGTGGATTTACAGCACGCACATATGAGAATTTTGGCTATTTACAGAAGTACCCAACTGCTCTTTTATTTCCCTCTCCGCGAATGTCATTTCAGTGTGCTAAGGTTTGCTTCTTGTAAAGGGGAGAGATCCAGAAAGAGCAAGCAGGGGCAATACAACTAATAGGCACACCGAAAGCTGTCAGTATGTAGTTAGGATGGAGAAGAGAGAAGAGGATAAATAATTTGCGTCGTTCTTAAAAAAAATGTCGCATTTACTCATATAAGTTACACATTTCTTGTACAAGTTGCGTCTCCCTTAATAGGGTTCCTTAGGCCTGCAAAGTTTGAGTAGCTTTCGCTATTACGAGTGGCTTTTGTTTGCTTACTTGAAGCTTGTTTATTGCTGAGAAGACTGCGCGGTAAATCATCGGAGTTGGAAGCGATGTGTTACCTACAGCTTATCAGCTGCGCCTTATGCTAGTCACCTACTTCAACAACACAGGACAGGACAGGTCTGCATCGATGTATAAGCAGGAAGGGGCTGAGAAACGAGTGCAAACCATCAGTACTTCATATTGTGTAGCAGTACGTGTCAGAATATGAAATATTGTGTTATAGAACACAATGCAGAACACCCTCCATAAATTTTGTATCTTAAGATTGCAGTGAGTGTATGCATTTTTAACATTAATTTTATTATTATTTATGCAGTTTTTTGTTAATCTCTTATAATTTCTGGATTATAATCGAACGCCGAAAGCATCACCAAATGTTATACAAAGGACAAAAAACTCAAAACAAAAGAAAAAAAAATACTAAGGAATGTTACCTATGTCGCAAAATATAATCAGATTTTCTCAACACCCCTGTTTGCTCTTAGTACTTCTCGAGAATGGTATCGAAAAGAAAACATCAGCATAGTCAATGTTAACATAAACTGCAGCAAATAGCAGTAAATTGTATGACGTTCTAGTTTCAGTGAATAATTCCTCAATGGAAACTAATAAAAATAAAACTAAGGAACTTCCTGCTATGGTGTACTTTTCAATCATTTCACAGCGAGGAGACTTTGAGAAGATATATTCCTGTGCTATGAGGGCACCATAAGAAAATTTATAAATGATACAAGCTAATAATATAGTTATCTTATTGATGAAACTAGAGAAATTGAGGGCCACGTCATTGTAGAGACTAATAAAATTAACAGTCCGGGTCAAATACTTCTGATGAACACTGAAGATTTGGAAGCAGTTAACCATTTAACAATATATGACTGTTCGACGCTCCATGCGTCTACTATGGCCCGAGGGAACTCGATATTACGACGTTTGACTGATATTACCGATGCAGCAACATACATGGTAAAAGCTGCGAGAGCTAATAAAGGCTTTTATTCAAAGGTAATGCAACTAACTTGCCTTGCGCATGCTAAGCAGAGATTCCGAAAAAAGTTGGCGTCCACTTTCCTAAAGTCCAACAGTTTGTGTCTCAAACAAAGAAAATCTTTGTTAAAACTCCTTCGAGAAGGGAATAAGAATTTCTTATAATCAATTAAAAAAAAAAGCACATGTATCAACACTGACTATACCGTATTTCGATTATTACGACATTCTGTTAACTGGCATCACGACAAATCTTGGACAAAGTCTACAGCGTGTTCATATGCCTGGTTCTCTATGGATAAACCTACGTAAATCAAATCATATCACTCTAGCATTTGAATTGTTATCCTTGCATGAAGCTAGAAGAGAGCTTTACTTCGCAATTCTTCTAGTCGTATTCTAAGAACCTCAACTCACCACTTTCGACCCGTTTTTTTTTCACTTTTCTTCTCATTATTATTCAAACGTTCGATCGAATAAAAATTCCATTCTCTATATACTCCTACACCGAACCTTTTACTTTTCTACGTCCTTCACAGTTATCGCTACTTGTCTCTGATCACAACCATAATTTGGAATATTGCAAGATGTTATTTACTTATATCAAGCGTTTAACAAGTATTATGCCCAAATTATTAATTGTGTTAACTATATTATGTATGTATTGTAATCGCAATTATCCTTGTTGAAATGGAAAAGTGGGTCTTACGGCCTTAATTTCGCCAGGTAAAACTTGTTTATTATTATTATTATTATTATTATTATTATTATTATTAAGTCTTCACGTTCGTAGCTCCATAGTTCCAGGTACTCCTCTGTCACTGGAACCCATCTTACACGGTGGGGTTCCTGGATCAACGCTGCTGTGTACTACTGCAACAACTTCTAAACTGTGAAATCTCTTAAAATGCTAAAGTCATCCAGCGATCTCATAGGCTACTCCAACAGTGAAATGAAGGAGTAGTTGGCATACTTTAGCGTCTTACGGAATTGTAGAGGTACAACGCAAATCTTCAAAACCTCCATTGAAATTTTCAACAAAACGGAAGTTGCGCTTTAGTATAGTTGAAGACGGTGAAAAATAAAATGGGGGAAAAAAAAAAAAAATGCTGGCTAAAATGAGAGGTACGACAGCAAGTACCTGATTTCTGAAATGCTAACTGTGCAAACTTGGACACATTAAATATCGAAGAATTAACATCTAGTGAATTAGTATGCTTTAAATATGCTGCGATTGTAAATGTCAATGTTGAAATAAAATTATAATCAGCGTTCCTTGACTTTGGAAAATCTACACATTACACTATAATGCAATACTAAATAAGGTTACTGAGTGTACTTTTTGAGTTCGTTTTTGTTTGCTGCACGTGAATATAAAACACACATATTTTTAAACGTTAGTAACTTATATTTAAAAACAATAATACACGCTAATAAACATTGCTTTTCATGAATTTTAAAAAAAATTAATTAATTTTTGGGCTTTTTAAAGAATGTGTAAGGTTATTTTGTAGGTCATTTTAAAGACATTTTATGTCATCAACATCCGAGCCCAGTTTATAGCACAGAACCTTCTCACTTCTCCAATTATTGACTTACACAATGCTAGGCCAAGCAGGCTCTAATGCCCGAGGTTTGCAACGTGCAGTACTTATATACGACTTTTACTTCAGGGCATGACCGTGAGACTTGTTTAGTTCATCTCTGCATGCTTTTGCAATAATCGGATACATGTATGACAAAAATGGCGGTTAATAACTATACTGTTCCACCCAGAAGGAATGTTTATTAGGATACTATTAGGAAAAAATTTTTGAATAGTGTTTAACGTCCGTTTTACTACTGAGGTACCACCGGTGGTGGATGATTTTTTTTTTGATTGATTTATTTATGGACGCTCTTTAACATCTCAGGTCATCAGCGTCCCATTCAACTAAGGGTGTGAAACGGCCGACAAATTTTGCTCAGAGGCCTCTCTTTCAGGCTTGAGGTTCGGTGGTGGATGCTGACGATATACAAGATGAAATGATATATTGGAAAAGGATTTTTTTTTATGGAAGGAAACGTTCCAGGCCTAAGTTTAGGGTACCTCCCCGGTATTTTGCCATTTATGAGGACTGAGGAAAGCTTGGAAAAAACCTTAGTCAGGAAGAATGGTCCAGGTGGGATTCGAACCCCAGATCTACCACTCACGAGTCCGCGGCCTAAAAACCTCGGCCACCCGTGGCAGTATTAGGACAAAGAGATCAATTTCAGTTACAATCATGGAGTAGCTACTAAGCCTGACTCCTCTAAATCGTTGATAAAGGAAGGTACAACAATGTTTCCACGGTTATAACAATAAGAAGTGTGTCAAGAATGTTTATAGGAGAAATGAAGGTCGTAAGAGACCATACGTATAAATAGAAACAATCGCATCACAAGAAGTAAGTTCAAAATCAACAGAGAATTTTAAAATGATAAAACTCTCTACTCTATGAGCATTCGTTGATGTGTTTACGAACAGTTCAAGAGCATATAGACACTCCGATTACGGATTATGTGAAAAAGAGTCATGAAGGGGTTTGCGTTTATTCCTGAATTCATATGCTGCAGTTTTCTAGGCTGAAATCTATGCAATCTTAGAAGGTGCATACAAAAACATCAAACATTAAATGCAAATAAGCATCTTGTTATACTCTCCGGTAATGAGGCTGCACTAAATGCTTTAATTAGTCAACTAGTAGCCTCAAGACTGGTATTTTTGGATGACCTTTGTAAACTGGTAGAATTACACTACGTTGGTCTTATGCACATGGTGTCCAAATACCTAGGAATTGGAGGGGCAACGGTCAAGCTGACTAGAGCTTTGTGCTGCCCCAGAATGGATTTTAGATATTCGTCGGCGAGGCTATTAAAGTTATAAACAAAAAAGACGCACACTATTCCGGGACTCAGTCCCAAATATCAGTAAAACAAAATTATTTATCAATAAATATTATATATAAACACGAACTGAAAAGCTGATAAATTGCGAAAAAATGAAGTTAAGATCTATAGAAGTTCTTCGCATTGGCAATGCATTACTTAAACCCACCGTCCTATTATGGGAATACTTAAAGAAGTATAAACTGTAGGTTATGAGCCAGAGAAATTTCCTTAACTGTGGAGATATGCCCTACATTTGGAAATGCATTCATCTCAGAGAAGATTTATGCACTGATTCATTAATGGGCTTGTATTCGATACAAAGAATACAACGCAGATTGGTTGGTGTTCATTGCAATGTTAATCAAGCATTAGCATTAAGCAACCGACTCCTTAGTCTAGATGTTAGCTGTTAGTGACCAGGAGGTACCAGTTCGATTCTCAGTATTTGCTTAGGAATTGTTAAGTTAGGGAGGTCTAGAATGGGGTCCAACCATCCTCGTTAGGACAACTGGGGAGCAGCCTGGTAGATAGGTGGCATTCTTCGATCTTAATAGGTTGATCACACTCCCCTTGCAGTATTGCCCTCTATCGATGAAGTAATAAAAAACGAAGATAGATAAAGTACAGATTGCTGCTGCAGATCACCACAGGTTAACAATGTGTTAATAGGTTTTAAATATAAAAACACAAAATCTAAAACTTTGTTTTCATATGTTTCTTTTGCAAGGATTCCCTCTAATTTCAGGCACATACTGTAATAGAATGTGAAGGATGCATTGCATAAGTTCATAAAATTATTTCTATACCTGATTATTTTTTTATTCAATGCTAATACTGACAATTTCATTATTTCATCATTTGCATGAGCTCACTGTAGATAGTCAACTATTGATTATTTACATCGCAATTTCATTGTTGGCCAACTTCAAATTTGTTGAGATAACAGTTAATTAAATTTTCCTTTTATTTTAAATTAATTAATTATTTAATCTTGTAACTCTAAAAAGTAGTTGTGTACATACACATGTAACCGAAAGGAAAACTGCATCACGTTCAATTAAATATTGGGAAACCCATGCTTGAAATCATAAAAAAGTGATTTTATGTTTAGACTACAGGAAGCTCAACATAAAAAAGTAAATTTTCGTTTTGTTGTCACAGGATTATGGTATGCTAGTAGAAACCGTTGTCACTAGTTTCTGCTGCAGAGACGTTTTTAATGTGCGAGTAAGGTTTTTGATAGCCAGAAATATTATTTGAAATGACGAGAGTCTAAAATGCAAATATAATTAATAAATTATATGGTGATATTCGTTTTCTGTATGACATTCATGAAAAGAGGTGAAATTTTGTACAAATAATGTAAAAGAATAAGAGGAAGAGAAATCATTCAGAATAGTAACTTGAGCTAGTTAAAACTTGGGGTGTTTCTGCTCACAAGTAAGTTTAAATTTATAATAATGATCTGCATATCT
This sequence comes from Metallyticus violacea, assembly GCA_030762175.1. NCBI lineage: Eukaryota > Metazoa > Arthropoda > Insecta > Mantodea > Metallyticidae > Metallyticus > Metallyticus violacea. The sequence goes on along the minus strand of CM060832.1, from coordinate 49,960,309 downwards.
AAATTTAGATTTGAATAATGCACTGTAGTCCGATTACAAACATTTTAAATTGGGAAAAGACGAACAGAGTTTCTCTTACATTTCCTCTATACAACATGGTTTTTCTTAGTATCTTCTTCAGGTATTAAGTACACATCTAACAATGATAATATTCATGGAAATTTTTTCTGTTTATCGGACTATTATTTTTCTACAAAGAGTTAAACTTAATTGAAATTCGTATTTAGCTATTTAGAGAAATCACTGTAAAAAGATATTTCAACGTATTTGTTTAATTTTATTTGAGTACTCACCGTATCTCAGACATCTAAGAGCGACATCCACCCGTTGATGTCGACGAGATATTACTTTAAAAGAGACCGGAGGAAAATGTTCAGGATGTGGATATTCAAAGGTGACAACAGTACGGGGAGAAATTTTTTAAAATTTCATAAGCTTCAACGATAACTATATAACCGTAATTTATCAAATAAAAATGTATATAATATTTTTGAAACCACTTTAAAATAAGAAAAATATAACATTAATTTTGCGCGCAATAAGACAAAAAGGTATAACAGCAATAATACAGTAAATATTTACAAAATGAACAAAACATTTAAATATACAATTTAAGGCACAAAAGTCATATAATAAATCATGAAATATTCAACTGGGAATAATATATTAACTCTGGGCAATCAAATTACAAACAACAAAATTGAATAAAATTTTACATTTTACAAGAAATAACAGTTTAAACCCAGCCAATAACCTCATGACTTGACATTTTCTAACAAAATGTGCAAAACTAATGCCTAAATAAAACATATACAATTAAAACTATTTACTGACACACAACACAAGGGTCACTGGTTAGACACAGTGAAGAAAGCCCCAGAATTTTTTTGTAATTATAAGGCCGAAAAAGCAATCAATACATGAGACTTCCTTGCTGCGCATTAACTGAAGAGAGGTGTTTGGTAAAATGACTATGTTGCACAGCCGACAACCCTTATCTATTATTACATAATGTTGCAACTAATAAGCAAAGCAAGCTGAGAATCGGGCTATACAAACCTAACAGCACAGGAAAAGGAGACAGAGGGGGAAGAAGAAGATCGCGAAAACAAGATGAGTGCAAGAACGGCACAAATGCATTTTTCTTATTTTATTTTCTCTGTGAAAAAGAATTAAAATTATTTTGAGTAGAAGTAAAATTACCAACAATATAGCAATGGCCAGTGTTAAGGCAGATTTCTAAATATTGCAAAATGAACAGATCTTTTATAATGTTCTCTTGAATCGATAACGAATTAGTAATTATATATTTATTTTTGTCAGTTTACGATTTAGAATTGATCTATCTATGCTTTGAACAATTCAAACTCGTGAATATTAAATAGTGCAAAGAAATTCAAGTGGTTAATAAAAAAGGTTGTAAGGATGAAATTTCATTTTAATTGCATTGTCATAATTAAGTTATTTAATAACACTGTGGTTTTAAAATATAATTGGGTAAATTGGACTCTTTATTTTCATTTACTTTTAGTTTCCCAATTCGATTTCGATTAAGGAAAGCATTTTTCAACACATCGAGAATCATATTTCCCTTTCAGTTCCACTAGAGATGACTTGTTGAGACGTGCTTCTTCCTTCAACAGTCCGCATAAAAAAAAGTTTGGTAGGTAGGGCCGGCCACCTTGGTGATCCATGTCCTTTAGAAATAATAATTTCTTTAAAGAAGGAAATGTTTGCAAGCATGCTGACACTGGAAGTTTGGAAGATAGCACCACCATGCTGAAATTAGCCAGAACTTAGTTCCTAGTTGTTGTTGGTTTGGTTATTTACGGACGCTCTTCAATATCTCAGGTCCCGAGCGTCCCATTCAACCCAGGGTGTGAAACGGGGGATTCATTTTGCTCAGAAGTCTCTTCATTCAGGACTGAGGTACTAAGACACGGGTTCCGCGACTTTACTTCCCTTCCTAAGGTAACCATACTTACGCCCGAAAAAACTTCATCCATCCTGGCCGGGATTTAACTCGCGTTTGTGTTTACGAGGCAAATATGGTTATCACTAGACACCAGGACCGATTAGTTCCTAGCTGTCTAATTCACCAAATCCAGACCGATGTATTCATAGCTGCATGCAAGAAGTTAGAGCAGTATCATAGAACACACCATTCTCCAATAATTTCATCAAAAAGAGGTCATTCATGCGAATAATTTTCATCAAAAATCTGCTGGAACCAAAGCCAGTGTTCAATCTTCTGTACTAGGGAGATTTTCGGATGAGTATCACAATATGCGTTTAGAATTTAATTAATTTTTCTTCAGCTCTTTGACGTCTACGTCCCATATCCTTCAACAGCTTGCGCAAGGACTTAGATGAATTCTTTGTTTTATAGTTCCTGCCCTTTGTTTGAACGTCCTTCTTCGTAGACACCCAATACACTTTCGTAGTTTCGTCTCTTCTCCAGATACTGAACGAGGGATTTTCACCGTATTTTTCGAACCCCAAACAGCGCAATAAATTGTATTTGACTTTTCTATAGATGGACAATTAAGCATGCATGTCCTGATGCACTGTCTGCAGGTTTATACTGTACTGCTCGCAACACAAAGACACAATGATAGTTGGCGATCGATAATAACAGCATACACAAATGTAATGCATCACGTTGGTGGCAACAAATACGCAATCAATTTCAAGCAATATGCAGCGTTAGGTGCCAGTCGCATCCTTCCTTAATCACTTTTTTACACACTGCGTTACGCTTATGTCAAACTTAATTGAAGTTCGTCCATTAATTTGGAATTTATAGAGAAATTAAGAGCCTAGATTAAATGAGACATTCGATAGTTTATAAAACTACAGGATAATTCTTTAATACTTTTGCATAGTTTTAATGTTGTCTTTGAATATGGAATATAATTATGAGACATATAAATGCTTTGTTTAATTATCACATTCTATTTGGCATAAAAATTTATTTCAAGCTATTCTATTGACTTTCTGATATCTTTATTTTATATGATTTTTCTTCAATTAATTTTTGGTATGTTACATGCTCAGGTTTTTTTCCCGAACTGTGTTTTAAACGTGTTCATTATATTTATTAAATATGTTCTGTTTTCAAGCTTTTTAATCTTTGGTAATAGTTCTTTTGTTAATTATAAAACCTTGTACTACAATTTATATTTATATATTTTCTGATATACATATACACTTTATATATTTATGTATTGATCAAAATTATGCAGAGTATAATTTCCTAATGTTTCCTTTTCGGAAAATTAATTTCATACCAATATCTAACATTATTTTGTTGTAACTTACTTTCATATTTTCAAAATCTTGTATATGTTTATAAATTTAAATTTTGTTCTAAAGAAAAGTACAATGTCACGCATACGTATAGCCTTGTAGTATTAAATCCTTTTATATTACTGAAAATATTGTCTGTAATAAGCCTCCATCATTGCGGTTGTTAAGTCTGTTTATTTGTTTAATGTTTAAATTGCAATTGTTTCTCTCCTCTATTGTATTTTTATAAAAACCACTACACCCTTGATATCCCCCCCCCTACAATCTTTGGGCTTCAAACTATTTCAGCTCCATGTTGATCTTTCTGGACTTTTCTTCCAACTGGATATAATTAAAAACTCTATGGGATTCTGTTACCTGGCATTTTGTCTAAGTGTTATTTCCAATTTTCTCTGAAGTTTTAAAAAATAATTATTACATATACACAAGATCCTATTTCTTTCACCCCTTTCAATTTCCTTACCAGTCACTAGTCTAAGCTTCCATGCGATTGTACTAATATTTTTTTTTTTTTTTTCCATATTTTCAAAAGTTTAATTTATTCGATTGGCTTTAATCACCGTTTGATACTGTTCATGTTTTTACCTATCGGCTTACAGCGAGAACTTCCTCCCGCCACTTTAAGACTGTGCAGGGTATAGTTTGTGATTGGGCTGTCACCTCTGAGCATCAAACTGCTCCATAAAGAGAGTTTCTGCTTCCACTCGCTTTACTGCACATACTTAAGCTTTTAACTGCGCCTCGGTGAACGTTGGAGAGGGTACTATCCTCTCGAGGCAGAAACTAGTGCTTCATGTGAGAGGAGGCAGAACTCTGTAGAAGTTCTTATCCATTATTCGGTGGTGGCAGCAACTGCAATTATTATTACTTGTTTATAGAAGCATCTTTAAATGGAATAAAACTTTGTGGAGACAAGGATTTCAGTTTTATGCAAGGAATTACTGTAATACATTTACCATTAGTATTATGTATACCGAACTAAATATACGAACAGTTTATATGGTACTTTATTGCGTTTTTAGTTTATTTTTATTAAAGATGTAAATAAAATGGATTTGTGATAAACTAAAAACTTAAGAACAAAATCGATTTCCACGCAGTTGAATATAGAATGGGCTTCCGGATGGCGAGCTCAGTGCGTGCTTCCGTTATTTGTTTCTAATTGTTAGGCCCGGAGCCTTCTCTAACGGGTAGACGCAATGGTCTAGGTAAAAGTAAGTTTTAGTACATTTTATTTTAATCTGTGAATTGCGCTTTGGATTTATAAGCTAAAGTTTGCTTTTAAAACTTCTTAAATATTTTGAAAGTCAATAAAACGAATCAGTTGTAATTTATGGGCAACCTTAAAAGTTTGTAAATTGACTAAGTGAGCTATTTTACGAAACTCTTATGCGTATTTAATAAAATTGATCAATGTTGGCAAATTTTCATCCCTATTGAATCTATTCATTCGGTCATGTTCTAAGGTTTTAATTTCCAATATACTTCCAAGGCCAAATCTTGTCTGGGAATCAACGTAAAGACATGGCATTTTTAAAAATACAGGTGCCGCAACAGTAATAGGGCAATGAGACAGTACTAATAGTTATGTATGGTGTGTGTATTCACATTTTTTTTAAGATCTTATTTCTGTAAAATATAGACACTGTTGTAAGTTTTCATTACTGTCCTGTTATTTCTCTGTCATGCTGTAGATAATTTATGATCTTACAACTGTATAGAAACATTCGAGATATTTAGTAAATGTACTTTCTTGTAATATCTTCACTTATAATAATAAATAAATAAGAACATATAAAGAGTGTAAATAAACAAATACATTCCAAAATAAATGCCTATATTTATGAGCCAAATATACCGAAAATGAAAGAAAAGATGAAAACAGAAGTATTTTAGAAAAAATAACGTAAACAAAATCAAATAAATCCTCTCAGCAATTCCCCAAACAGGAAATATTCGTGCGCTCGTATCCTTTCGTTTAAAACAACAACGAAAGGGTAGCATGAAAGCGAAGACGTGTAAAGCAGGTTTTCCGCTGGGAACAATGAGGTGCGGAAGGGCTGCCATTGTTTCCTTATTTGTATCTGACAGGATAGTTTTGAACTACAGAGGCTTTAGGAGTTCACTTTTATTTTTTGTGGTTATGACGACCGTGACGAGAGTAAAGTTATAAAATATTTCAGTTGGACATTTGAAATGAGATAAAATGGAAGAAATGTTATGGATAAAACAATAACTCGAATTTCACGATACGCTTCAGAAAAAAAAAAAATCCTACGCAAAACTTTTCTGCAGATATAAAATAACTCTTCAGGTGAGATAAAGACTTGATTGAAGAAGGTAGTGAAACTGAGGTGAACAACTCTCTTCAATATATTAATTGTTTTCTTCAATTATAATGAGAAACTTTCGTACAGCTACTAGAAGGAGAAGCTTCGATAATCACAGTTTACCTCTTTGAAAAAATAAAATGTATAGGTAATGTAACGTTTTACATAACACTGGTTCTAATACTGAATCAACATTCTACTTCTACGTTATTTTTATAAATTTCTCGTTCTCTCTCTCTATTTCATTTACTGATTAATCTGAAACGTACAGTATTTTGGGTACATGCTGCAATACTTAGCACATAAACAAAGAAAATAGCAATCAATGCTACCCGAAACAATATTCAGAGAACAAACAAAGGAATTTATACAATTATAGTAGTTTCCCCCCAAGTATGGTTTTAGATGTTCCCATATTAAGGAAACAAACAGTGAAGTCACTGTAGTTACGGGCCGCCTGAACGCGGTTGCTTTATGGGGAAGTACGCCGTCGTAATCGGAAAAGGGATAGAGTCACCACGCGACAACGCAGAACTACCTCTTTAAATCTTGTAGGTTAATATTTTATGATAAGTAATGGCTACCAAGTTGTAATTTACGCTACATGTGAAAGAGGCCTAGAAATAAATTTAAGTTCCCAAAGAAACTGTGGAATTATGTGTGATGCGTTAAAGTAAGAAATAACGGCAATTAACCACATTTAAGAAAGATAAAAAAATCAGTTTCACTCTTTTTTTTTAAAATAATTACTCGTTAAAGAAGTCAACCAACCAATAGTATAATGTGACGGTTTATATTGAAAAACGATAAGTGCGAAAATCGCACCTTAAATAAATTCATGATATTTTTACGCACAAAATTTCATAAAAAATCAAGTCATTAAATACTGGTTCACTTATAGTTCTTCAGAATAAACTTGTATTTCTTCAAAATGTAAAGTCTATCCAACTAAACGGTTATATGAAATGGGACACAAAGAAACATGCCCAGCTAGGCTAATAAAATCTACTTACATGTCTTACTAGCATACATATATTTGCATAAAGTACAGTCAACAAGAAAGTAAGAGAACTTTCAAAAAACACCAATAGTTATCTGACATTATTGTTTTTAAAAGATCACTATACCGCTGCATGTGAGAATCAACGTTCCTTCTACTAGTCGTTCAGAAAATCTCAACCAGATGTTATGTAGAGAATGCATATAACAAGGAGCCGTGTAGAAGCAACTAGCGGTCACCAGTTTGGGACTTGAATGTCAAACAGCCACACTCTCCGGCTGCAGAGACCAAACCCCTAAGTCTTTGGTGATGGATAGATGAAAATTGTTAAAATAGATTTTTAAAACTTTTAGTTTAAAATAGTTTAAATTTCAACTGTAAAACATGCCCTTATTTGTGCCTTCTCAAACCGTTTACGTGCCCAACTTTAATCTCAACTAGGTCTGCATTCATATTTTTCCTAATATTTGAAAATAAATATATGTGGTAAATCTTTTATTAAGCATGGATAGTATTGCAATGCCTGTGTTATTATAAGCTGTCTTTTGTTTTGTGTTGTAAACAGAGTACGTTAGTACGTTTCTCTTTATTTTTGGAAGTTTTAATTTATATAAAGCTGGAAATTTCTCGCTGTGCTAATTTTATTACGGTATTTATTTTATTTCAATATAAAAGATATATCTATTTAATTTTTCTGGTGTGTAGAATAAGTAAAAGTTTGATTAGAACAAAGTATGGTACATGGAGACGCTTTCTAGAAAGATGATAAAAGCAAAAAGTTATATCTAAAAAAGAAGAAGAAAAGAAGATTCACTAAGAATCGATCCCTAGCCTTTCACAAGAGCAAGAGAAGATTGTATCCGATATATAGGAATTTAAGAAAGTACATCAGTCAAAATGAATTAAATGAGGTATAGGAAAATATAGAAATAATACCTGTCCTATATATAAAACATGGCCAGCAATGAAAGTATTATGAAATACAAAAATATGACATAAGAGATAACTAATGCCTTCATAGTCTATTTGAAGCAAGTGCCCAAACTTAATCTTTGATTCAAAGAAAAAAGTGGGCATTGTTGTCATTTCATGTATCCATGACTTTAACTTGAGGTTAAAATTCAATAGATTTAATATAAGTCACAGTGTAATGAAGGTGTCGACCAGGACAATCAAAGGATAGGACATTAGAAACCCAGGAAGAGAGATGCTGAGTTTTATGCTCACTGAAGAAGACAAAAGAAGATGCCAGATATTTTTTGATCAGTTTCAAGGAACAAACTAACGCTTTATTTCAATCCTGTTTACTGATATTTTAAATGTTCAGAGTTTTCTTTTACTATAACAGCGAATTTTACAACGATTTACTTTAAATCTTCAGTATACACTCTTGAATGTATGATAAAAGAGGAAAATATCTCGTTACTTATATTTGAAGTACACATTTTATAAAATTTGTGTTATCTTAAAGTAAAAAATAAAATTCAAAAATATTTTAATTTGATGTTCAGAATCATAAATAATCTGTCTATTTTTAATGTATATACATTTTAATATGTTACACTTCCTCAACATGTGTATAATTCTTTCAAAAGAACGTACCTTTGATATTAAACTTGAGGCGTTATGAAATTAAATTTCGCAGCTTCATTGTAATATGGAGCTTCAAAAGTATAATTGCCTAACGCCTCAAGTCTAATACAGATATTTTCAACACTAGGATTTGGTAAGGAATGCAAAAATCTTATTGAACAGGGAAAAAGGAAATGTAGAAAGAGAAAGGAAGAATGCCTTTTTAATAAAATCATATTCCAACCAAGTCTTTGAGAATAGTTTTGTTTTTAAGAAATTAGAACACTGATTTATTTGAATTTTTCACCATTATAGTAATACACGACTAACTAGTCCAACTTATTTCCCTATTTTATTTTATTTCCCATTATAGAGCACGGGCTATGAAAACTATACGTTTCCAGAAAAAAAAAGTTTCATCTTCTAACCGACAAAATAATACGCATACATTTTATCTTTCCACGCCTGCTGAAGTAGAATGGAAACGGGAGTACATAGCGCAGCTGCGTGACCGCTAACGTACAGAAAACCTACTTGCCTTTTTAATAGACGATGCTAAGAGTGTTCCCCATTTCCTGTGAGGCAGGCGTTATAACATCTATTCATATTTTTATTTACACATTGCAGTTCAGATTCCGGAATGTTGAGTGTTTCTTTCCTGTGTTGTTTTGCAGTTTATTCATTGTTCAGTGATCGAATTAATAGGTCCTGTATTTTAAAGTGCTTCATAAATTAAAAAATTAGACACTAATTCTGGAATTCGAGCAGGCCACAACATTTTACTATTTAAAAACACGACTCTTTCGTCTCTTCTTTTCTTGTCCAACACAATTCCATCGTTCTGAATGTATTCACTATTTCATGAACCAAGATCACTTTGATGCTAAACAGTGGTTCATATTTAAACATGTGTTGCAAATTAAAATGCTTTGTTCTGAATTAAATATCTGACTCTAGCAACAGACATAGGGAAGTGAAAATCAATAGAATAGCAAATAATCTTCTTGACTATACCTTCTTTAAAAGACAGCAGAAGGTTTAGTCTTTGGCATTTATTACCAAATCTTGCCCATTAAATACAGACATTAAGTTATTATAATTATGTTTTAAACAGTTAAATTATCTCTCATTAATTTGAAACATGTATGGTATTATTTCATTACTGTTAAATATTTTTAACTATTAAAATATAAGCTATTTACTAAAACACATATGTTAATGTGAAAAAGTGGCATTTATTAAGCAAAGTAAAGCATTGTCGCTGCAGAGAATGAATAAATGTATTGTGTGCTTGTTAATATTTAATGTTTAATAACCAAATATTTTCATATTATAAATTTGTCAGATACAAGCAACGAATTAGAAAAAAAATTGTGTATAATAGCTTAATGATCTACGCATTTAAAACATGAATTAAACATTACTAAACTGTTTAAATTTAACAGGTTGCTTAGAAGGTACTTATTTATTTTCACAATGCTGAATTCATTATTTCACTCACGCAACAACCGCGCGGTCGGACTTAGAACTAAAAATTATGAGCCAAGCATAGAAATAGTAAAACAATTGTACTAATAACATTGTTGAATCATCTCCATGAATCTTTTTTTCAGGAAATTAAAAGCATGGCTAGTCAAAACATCCCCTATGAGGAAAATTCGTAAATAAAAGTTAGTTCTTTATTCATAAACCACCTCTCCAGAAATGAATATTTTTATATTATTTAGACATTCTGAAAATAGAAAGAGAAATCATAACTTTTATACAAGATTTTGAAATGTTTTGTGTAAAAAATGAAGATGAAACATATTTTTTTAGCAAAACAGGAAGATATTAATTCTTAAGATACACAAAACATGCAGAGTGACTGACACAACTTGTTCCCGCCTTATGATTCCTGTAAGAGCTTCTTCCTTAGCTCAAGGTTTTCGTAAGTCTTACTTATCAATCACAAATTCCGAAAAGCCTGGAATGCTTCTTCTCCCCTCCCCCCAAAATTCATCATCAAGTTCAGCGCCTGTGATGTCTCAGTACTTGAAATTGGCTTTAAAAAGTAAAAACAAACTACCTAGGGACATGTCATGGCCATTTAAGCATATTCTTAGATCACAATATTAACTTTTAACAACGTGTTAAAACTTCATGTAAAGTTAACAAAATTTTACCATGTGTTAAAATTTTAACAATTGCTAAAGCTGGGAAATGGCAGCCGTAAATTAGGCTGTAGTCGTAGAAATTTTATATTTAGTTCTATTAAGTGCCATTCCTGATAGCAGGGGCTGTAATAAGTTGCATGTCTTTGAACTGATTACACAACAAAATACGATAGAGGTTAGCGTACAGTAAATAGAAACATCTCTCCACCCCCATTGAAATGCAAACTTTTTATGCCACTGGTTTCTTTCATTTAACGCCTTTTAACTCTTCACCTGCATCCTAAAACAAAAGCTCAAAACAGATGTAAAGAGCACACATCAAGACAAGCAGCTGAATAGAAACAATGATAGGGGTATGAATAAAGCCAGTTTACTGTTATGACCCAAACTCAAAATAACGTTAACAATTTCCGCAACGGCTATGTATTATAACATCATAATGGAGACGAGAATGACTACCTCCATTATTTATCTATATTTTCTATCTCAACAAATGTCTGCTTTTTAACACTTAGAAGAAGTTGAAACTCTGCTGCTCTTATCATTCGCTTCACATTTCATATTCCTACCATAATTCTATGCAAACAAAAGTAAATCAGAGTGCGTTCAAAAGTCTAGTAGTGTTGATAATTACATGTACTTTATATCCTAAAATATGCACTTACATATACACTAAAATTTGGGATCCTGCAAACTTATTCATAGTATCATATAGCTAGAGAAATAAAACACATTAACATTATAAAAGAAAATATTAAAATTATTAGCTTTTGCAATAAAAACTGTAATTTTTTTATTCATTCCCAGTGGTTTATTGCAAGAAACTTTGAAACGCAGTATTATTTCTCCTGAAAATTTCTTTCCATAGAAAATGCCCTTCCCATTTCACATGAAGTTAGGAGACAAAACTTGTAGTTTGGTAAAAGATTAGCATATCAGTATAATATCCCTGAAGAGCTTTGCTAATTTATCTCAGCTCTTTCAGACAATCATTTTTGCGATAATGTTCACCAAGTTTTGGTTTTTTACAACTTTATCTTTTCTACCGCCTGCTACATTCACACATTTAGTTAAATTTTATTTTGGATTTTACAATTTAATCTACGGTATTTCTGCTGCAATGAACACCTCACAAAGCGGCTCTGCCAAAGTGGTATTGGCTTCTAAATTGTTGCTAAAAAGGAATGTCTTTTTCTTTCTTAGGCATTTATTTTTGTGTGTTTCCTGATCTAAATGAACGTTTTGTGCATCTAACCTAGAAAGTAGTTATTATCATAAACTATGCTTCTTAAGAGGATATTATAACACAATTTATTTTCCAAACAATTCTGAAAATTGAATTAGAATAAGGAGCATTAAACAGAAACTAATCATATTAACATGCGATAAATGTTAAGCATTAAAATGTACAATAAAATATGCATAACTCTTTTTGCATATCTGACGCAACAATTTACATCGTTAAGTACCAATAATCTTTAATCCATTCTTTAAATAAAAATTGTTTGCTAGATTTTTTTTTTTGGCAATTCGAATTCTTTCACAAATTTATCTATAGCCTAAGTACCACTAACGCATAACACAAAGTCAAACTTACACCTTTTTAATTTCAATTTACAGCGTTGCTAATCTTGTGAAAGCCACAAGATAAATATGACTCTGCTGTATATTGCATGCTTTACTCAGGCGCAGAGAATTAAAAAAGATACTTTTATGAACGAAGCATGCCCTTAGCATCAAAATATGCACTACCATTTCAGATATACACTTACATGCACGAATACATATGAATAAGCTCTCTTAACTAAACACGAAACATGTAATTGTTAAATTCTATTAAGGTATACAGCTTCAACACAATTATGCAGTTGCATATATTATTCTCATTATTACGTATAATTTCTGATCTGCATTTTTCAATTATCAGAAACCTTTAAAACATGCTAATTAACGTTACGCTAAAAAGTTTGGTGGAACGCGTGTTTTAAAAATTTAACATAATGTTAACAAAAAACTTTTTGTGTACTTCTGTTGATAAAACCGTCCTTAAGTGATTATGTTAGGGCACCAAAAGAGGAAATTGCTGCATATTTAAGGGACCATCTCTAATGTGTTGCCATGATCGATTAAGAAGAATGCAACTTTATATAAACGTTTGAGAATTTACTTCGAAAGTAAATAAACGTTTTTCTCTATGTACTGAAGATTTACTGACAAACTTTCATAGATAGGTTATGATATTGAAAACTAAACTCTTTGAACCGGTAAAAGAAGATTTAAATAATCTGAATTAAAATGTACATATGTAAAATGAATCGTAGCAGCAATAATGTAAAATTATTTGTATTAAAATGAATAATTCATGGCCGTTTTAAAAAGAACCATTATATGGTCTGGCGCCCGAGCTAGAACTGGTCACAGCCGTTTAAGCTGCTTCATTTGCAAGGCGCAGTAAGTTATGAATTCCAATAAATTTCCTACACAATGAAAATTTCCACAAGCAATTTCAATGTACATCCCCTACTAAAATATGAGTTCACATATGAGACAGAATGGAGAGGGGAGAAGCAAGAGGTAGAGGAAGGGGAATTAACGCTTGGTAATTGTGGTAGATTTATTTATTTTTTTTTTTTTTTAGTTTTTCAACTTCGATTCGTTTCTTCAATTTATTTTCTTTCTTCCCATGCACAATCTGGCATCCATTAATGAAGCAATTGTTCCTCTCGTAGGCAATGTCATTGCCTTAAAATATTTAATTTTCAGACTTCATAATGGTCTCGGAATTTGTCTTCAATATAGCTACAGTTTATCTCTGTTTATTAAGTGGAATACGGAAACATTCTTTCAATGTAATAAACTGTTGAAAAGCTGTTTTATATTTCCTACTAAAAGCATTGTGTTCAGTTTCTCAGCGAGGCTTGTTATAAAGCAGCTACGTTATTTATCGACATTCTTAAACCACGGGGATACACTCTGAAAATAATATGGAGCAAGTTTAAAACGATATTCATTTAACAACGTAATAGTTGTACCAAGAGCTACGCTAAAAATTTCAGTTAGGAATCAGCTATGTGTGGGTTGTTGTTTGAAGGAGCTGTCTGTGCAACGGGCGAGTCCGGGGGTTCATCGCCAATCCGGTCATGTGTTTTTGTCGGTCCTCTGGCGTGAAGAACTTGCCTCTTGTTATTTGTAGCCTAGAAAACATGAACATCAGCTTTAAAACTTATGCTGGCTGTGTGTGTCCTATGTAATTGTCAAAAATGTTGCTGATAAATTTAATGCTTTAAATTACTGTGTAATTTGGTTTCGCTTTCTCAATAAGCGGATGTAAAAATATTAAAGCAAGGAATACATATAGGTAAGTTGCAATCATCTGAAATGTGCTTTAAAATATAAACTGTGTTCTATATGCAAACTTCTGTAACTACATGAACAACAATCAAATTGTACTTAACTTGATAATAACTGTATTTTAAAGTATCTATTTGTACATTTCTTATGCTGTACGGAGAGGTATTTAACATCGCGGGTGCTAATGGACCTAAGACTTAGGATACAGATCCCTAACGGTTAAAAGATTAGTCCTATTAGCCGTTGAGCCTGTGAGAACCACTCCTGTTCCATCAAATTCCCTCTCGAGGTGTCCCAAGATCTCCCGAGTGCAAGCCACTGCCACGCCCCAAGGCACCATCCCGCCTTGTTTGACACTTCCGACACTGTAACTGATGCTATGGAATAAAATGAAAGGAAATGGGACCATGGAAATTTTGCGGAATGCAAATATCCATCCCAGCATTTGCTTAATTGACTAGGGGAAGCCACGAAAAACACAAATTTACCATCTGAACCACCCCCTTCGGTGAAATGGTAAACTTACACATCACCGTAGACCTATGTTGATTCCTATTAATATATTTTAAAACATTACAGTAAATAGCTTCATGATTTTTATAGTATTTTCTGAATATTTGAAATGAATTGCTCCTTTTATCTATTAGAAATATTTGTAAAAAAATTTGAAAACAGATATACTTTTAACATTGACATGTTCTTCATTTTTATACGAATTCCTAATTTTCACCCATTAAAACTCATAGCATGGGAATCATTTCTAAGAATTACTATTTATAAAATAATATAAGCATAATATTTTGTTCGTACTGTTAACTTTTCTTAAAACCCAACTAAATGTAATTTGTTATTAAACAATGTCTCTTAGTTAGAAGACAATAATGAAAAGTATATAGATAAAGTCATTGAGTTAGAAACAATTTTTACCATTATTTTGTATTTAATTTGTTTCACAAACACCAATCAGTAGGGCGTTATTCCTCCAAACTCTGTAATGTGTTTTATAAACTATTTACAAATTGTTGCAATTGCAAGTATAGCTTTCAACTTATTTGAATATTTCTCTGGGGGAATAATTGTACTGTATATGCAATTTTTAAAAATAAAGTTCTCTAAAGTGATAAAAAGACAACATTTATTAACTATTATAGAATAGAATAAATTATTCCTTTCAGATTCAATTGGATCCCTCAAAAATAGCAAAATATACACCATACTAATCTGATAGTCAGGTGCATTTATAAAACAGTTTTGTCACTTTTTGCTTCTCACCTCACTTATCTTCATATTTTACAATATTTTAATCACAATGGTTTAATACCAAAGGAACATATGGGGGTAGTAAGTGTGCAACACCTGTAAGCATGCTTCATATTTTTTGTATTTATTAAAAATAGTTTATATATTTAATTTCTCATATATTGGAATATCCATTTTAGCACGCACAAAAGTGCTGATTTAGTATGCAAATAATTACTTACATTATTAAGCTAATGTTCGAAATGTAAATGAATGAATAAGTGTAGAACGATGTATTTTGTAGTATTTGGCATGGATTTGATATTTTTTTCATGTGCAATAGACTACACTTGCGTATATCAGGAACGAAAATGTTTTTTGCGCGAGGATAAATATCACAATGGATATGGTCTTGCAATAAGATAACAAATATTACCTATCATAGTACACAATTGTCTATATAGAGTGTTATATGTCAGTGCCAGACTAGATATACACCTCCTAGGGGTGAACGGGTTGAGATGTTTTACCATCATCTATTATAATTATTGCTGCGACCGCACCCGAGCACATAGTGAATTATCTGTGAAACCATGAATCATTTACGTCTACCATTTTATCGCTCCATATATCTGTTTGCAGCTAGTGACAGTAAACTGAGCATTATTGAAGAGAACTTCTGGTATTTATAGATCCCCTTGGAAATAGGGGGAAAATGTGAGGTAGAGGAGGAGAAAAAGGAGAGATAAGGGGGAAAAACGAAAGAGGTGTCTGCCATTGCTTTAATAATTATTCTATTCTTTTAATTTTATATTAGACAATAAATGGTACGTTTAGTTTCCAAACTTGCCTTTTTGAAGATTTGAGTTTCTTGTGAGTGTTACATTTTGCTTTGATTAATGCAACAATGGGGCTCTGCTGGGCTATATCATCCTAAATCAAATTTTCCATTACTGCTCCGAATAAAATCATCCTATTATTATCTTTGTTTAATATAAAACCCGATGTGCCCCAGTAGTGTTTTTATTTTAAAACTATAGCTTAGATGAAGAATAAAAAGTAGTTTTATAAATATTTGGTAATTGGGATTAAAAACTGATAAATGTAAAACTGTGGATTTCGTACCATATTAGATATTCTGTTAGAGATTCGGCTGGGATTTAGGATGTGAAAGAATTTTTACTGCTACCAACTATCTCCGACTAAGAGACGAAATGCTCTTTTTGATAGAAATACTGACTGCAATCTTGTTCTTAAAAGTGTTGCATCATCATTTGTTAGCATAGGTCGGTCCTGGTGGTGTAGTGGTTACCATACTTGCATTCTAAACCAAAGATCGTGGGTTCAAATCCGGTCAATCTCGATGGATTTTTTGGGCGTAAAAATCCTAAATATTGCTTCCTTCGAAAGGGAAGTAAAGCCGTGGGTCCGTGTCATACATTTACGGCACGAAAAGAACCTCAAGCCTGAAAGAAGAGGCCTCTGAGCAAAATTTGTCAGCCGTTTCACGCCCTGAATTGAATGGGACGCTGATGACCTGAGATGTTAAAGAGCGTCCATAATAAAACAAATAAACTGTTAGCATACAATACTATACCTTATGTACGTATGAACAATCCCATGGCCTGAAGTACGATATGCCGAACACAATGAATACGTGAGAAGTAACTAATATTGAAAATAGGGCAGTATAAGTTGCTGACTATCTCTAACAATATATTATACTTTTACATAAAACTAAGTGATTTCCTCAATTTCTTCTCATTTTTTGTATCACACCATTGCCTTTAAAATCTAAGGTCAACTTCATGTATCATGACTATTCAATAAATAATGATCATACGTTTTATTGACATCACACCTTTGCTCATCCTTATACCTTTAATTATCATTCTCAGAGTAGTCCTATTGATGCAACGCACCTACATTTAACTGTCAGAAAATGCTTAGAAATTTTAATTTCATTCCTCCAAAACATTTTACCAGAGGTTTGACTTTTCAAATAGTATCTTAATGACTTGTCAGAGAAAATATGTTCTTCAACAAAGGTTACTCTCTTTGTGTGACCTATCATTTAGCAAAGTATGTACATGGATTGTTCAATAAAGAGCGAGTATATTTTAACTGGCATAATTCTCGCGCTAAAATTTAACTTTACAATAATTAGTTAGATTCATTCCTAATGTACACGTGGTACTAGTTTTAGGGTTGTCACTTCCGGTTCCCACCTAAGAAGAATGTGCGAGTTGAGACATGTTCAGTTAGGTGTAGAGCAAAATAGAGACAACACGTGACAAATAATAAACTGGTCTGAAATTTTGCTTTCGTCTCAACAAATCTTCACCTGAGGGATATGGGAAATATATTCCTTCCTAGAGCACAGTTCGAAGACGTTTTAAAATGTTTAAAGAGAGGAGCAATCAATTTCAAAGGAAGGTGAACCCAGTACTCCAGTTTGTGCTCTAACGTGAATGAGGATAATTGAAAATCATTAAGAACACATAATTGTCAAACATCTGAAGTTATATAATACAAGAACTCCATTTAAGAACTCAAAACACACAATACGACTATATAGTATTATCTGGATATGGCAGATTCAGGGAAAGGACCAAGCTGTGCACCAGAAAAGGAGGCGGCAAGACTTATACAGGACCTAACAAAGAAACCTCCTATTAACGATGCATAAAGCAAGTACGCGTTAAGAAATATTTTGAATATTATTGCTACTTGTATTTTAACCGAGAAATGAAATATCCCAGATATTTGAATTGTTATCTATCTTTTTTCTCTTATCGGTATAAATGCAAAATAGTTTTTATTTGGTGCTTTGGAAAATAAATTATACAGGGGCATCAGATTAAGAGGGCTCGCTCTTGCTCAGCGCAGTTTCATGGTCAACAGCGCACGCCCAATAAAGGGTAGCGATAAGTTCGGTATGCAAGATCAGCCATTGAGTGCAAGGCAGTGAAGAAGCGTCTGTGGTGCTGTCCAGTCATGGTGAAATTTAACTACAGAACAATAGTGCTTATTTGCTGAAACTTTATAAAATACAGATCACCTTTGTATCTTAGAGCGTTTCGGGAACTGGATAGTATCGGTGATCGATTAAAACGTCCCCACGAAAGTTTCTCTGTAAGTTAGCACAGCAAGGAATTAGGTACAAAGCGATAAAGGCATTGAAAGTTCGGCATGTAAAATAACAGAAGCGCAAACTTTAAAAAAAAAAAAAAAAAACCTCAGAAGAAAATGACAGTTTTGCACCTGGTTTCTCGAGTTCGCACATGGCAGTAAACCAGAAATTAGTGATTTTCAGTACTGAGACGTGGTTTCACATATATGGACAATTCAACATGCAAAATATCCACTACTGGAGTACTGAAAATCCAAAACCAGTACGTGAAAGTGCTATACATGATCGGCATGTGATGTGCCTAGAGTGCAACTAGAAGTGATGCAGTTTTATTTCCAAAAATTATTATACACGTTAAGAAGATTATAAAAGCATTCAATTGTATTTGCAATGAAATATCAAATTGTCTTTAAAAGAATTAACGGAAGTTCATTTACGTTATATGAATAATTGATTAAGGATCGTGAAACTAAATTTATTCATTTTTCCCTTTCTGTTTAAGCTAACACAAAAATGTTTTTAAATTTGGAAACTTATTTATTGGATTCATGGAATATTTTTCTTTATATATTTTACGTTGAATGCTTAATGACCGCGCATTGCTGTTTGGAACGTATATTCATATCAGATCCATGCTTATGGATACAAATGCCTGACGGGTTTCTATTACGGGTTATGTTTTCATTTTCCCAACGTTCCAGCATAAGGCACATAGAGCTAGGCGGAATAGTTTAATTTTGTTTTCTTATACGTTAAGTTAATATCTTCCACATCAAGATATTTTCTTCCTTTGTTCGCTTAATTCACTAGAAAACACATAATTCAATACACTTTCACTTCAATAAATGTCGTACTAAAAAGATGATATATGGTGATTCATATTTTTGCCTGATAATTAAATTATTAAATGGCATTGAGGCTTTCTGGGTAAATTTATAGTGCTAACTTATTACATTTATTCTTCTATAACAATGCATTCAATAAATTAACTTTTAAAACTGAAATTTTGTTTTTATTTGATTTAGAATAATTTCTATAAATATATCCATAGTCACCTCTTTGGTCTAGTGGTTAGCGTTTCTGATTGCTGGCTGGGAAGCCTGGGTTCGATTCTGGGTATCCTCTTAGGAATGTTTCTAAGACTGAAGGATGAAGGATGGACCTTTTTGTGTGCACTCGCTACATATCGCAACTGTTTAATTTTATGAAAAAAAAAATTGCGTTCCACTGCCACCGATAATATAAATGGGAGATCTTTTAAAAATCCCAAATTCAAGTGCAGTAGATTGTATCTGTTTTATAACTAATGTTTAGCGTCCGTTTTCAGTACTGAGGCGTCATAGGTGACGAACACCAATGATATATATGATAAATTTGGGAAGGTTGTTTCCTTTTGGGAAGGAATCGTGTAAGGTATAAGATTAGGGTACCTCTATGGTATTTTCCATAGATGAGGACTGAAGAAAACCGGGAAAAAAAACGTCGGGGAATCCTGGAGGGATTCAAACCGCGGACCTCCTGTTCATGAGGGCCTACTTTAACGACCTCGACCCTAGGAATCTGTTTGGGATTAAACGAATTCATACTATGAAGCGCAGCATACAGCACAAGGCACTTCATTGTATTTATAGGGACGAAAAGAGTGTACTAGATCATTACACTCGTAGACTATTGAAATTTTGACTAAAAGTTTAACACTCAAAGCTGTAGTCAACAGTTAATCAAAGGCGATAGAAAAAAAAAACCAGTAGTAGCAGCAAAACTAATCTTGCAACATCATAATGCTAGGCTCCATGTTGCTGAAACCACCACCGAAACCACATTAAAGTGAGGCAGGAAAGATCCCTTTCTTCTTCCTGCTTACTCTATGGACGGTGTTAAATGGTTGGTTTCGCTCAATGCTGCAGAGTTTGGAAGAACACAGTTCAAAAATATTTACTATAAGAGAATTGATTGTAAACATCTTGTACTTGGCCACAAGGAACCTTTTAGCTGTTGGATACAACTCTTGGTAATATAGCGTGGGAGTTGGTCATCATTAATTCAATTAAGAACAAATTTGTACGTTGTTATTTTATATTAATATTTCGCGGAATTTTGTAATTTACTTCTTTATATCAAACTGGTAGTCATATGAGTCCGAACCGTGCCTACAAGGCAAGAAGGGCATTTACCAGAGTAAGGTTGGCTTGAATTCTCTCTTATGGAGAAGAGGTTAGCCTAGTTGCACTGTAGGTACATTGAACAACAATATAAATTTACTATTTGTAGCCACTTGCATGATTTCACTTAAATTCTTCACCAACACAAAATATCTTTCGTTTAAACGGTTCAGAAATATTTTCTCTAGCTGTTTTCAACAATATAAAAATAATGTTTTACATCTTATCACTATTGGTATACTGGCCTAAGATTGTTAACATTTTTTTGTGTCTACCGAACCGCGTAAAAGGTTTTTGGCCTGTATTACAATTAGATATTATTTCAACAGATTATAAACCGCCACGGGTGGCCTAGGTCTTTAAGGTGCGGACTCGTGAGCGGGAGATCTGTGTTTCGAATCCTGCCAGAACCATCCTTCCCGACTGAGGTTTTTTCCAGTTTTCCTCAGTCTTCATAACTGGCAAATGCCGGGGAGGTACCCTAAACTTAGGCCTGAAACGTTTCCTTCCTTAAAAAAAAATCCTTTCCCAATATATAATTTCATTTTCATATATCACCAGTGTTCACCGCCTGTGGTGCCTCAGTAGTAAAAAAGGGCGTTAAACACCAGTAAAAAACTGAATAACGGGTCATCGATAAGTTCCTCCGCACTAGGGTGATGTGCACTGCAAAGGAGAAAATGAGTACTGTTGCATTTCTGACGTTTCTTCCTTTGAAACCGGTTTTTAGTAGGTAATCTGCCCTTCCCCCTCCCGTTGCTAAGGTTTGAACTTTGAGGTGTGTGGTTGTCTTGGTGATTAAGTGAACACAATAATACTATGCTGGGTGCCACCCGAATTCGCTTCCCTAGTGAAATACGAATACACAATGACTGCGGAGCGGCTTCTCGATGAATCCTTAATTCGTAGATTTTTATTCCTGTAAGTTGATTAAAGTATTTGGAAAATACTAAATAAATTTGCAGAAGTGAATTTGTTTTAAAGGAAAAGGCTTTAGCAATGCCTAATATCATATATCATATAAAGTACTTTTCGGATATATCTATCACGTACATTAAACTCTTTTGTACAAAAGTTAGTGGTTGTATTCAGTTTTTTTTATTTTTCAAATGCTAAAGGCTTTAATACAGTGCTATAAATAAGTGCATACAAACTATGACGCATACATTATGAGAAGCATTACTGACAATGTGAAATGCCGCATTAAACATTTCAGTTTATTGTAAAATGAAGGAGAATAAAAGGGACATTTCTTTGTCGTATTATTTTTAGCAATACGCCTCACCGCCATATTTGAGAGTTAGAGGTAGCTAGGAAAGTCACTTCACATTTTTTTTCTCAAAATGGAATATTTCTACACAAAGCATTTATATACATCTGGTAGAATTAAATTTAAATTATGAAGAGTATAAACTCTATATTTCCAGCTATATTATAAATGTTCCACCAAATAGGTAGCTTTCTTTCTTAAACAATTTCGGCATTTAATTGTTAGTGTGAAACAGTTTTAAAATAATTTCATGTTCAACAGTAATTTTTGGTACCCAGCAAAGGCCAAGGGAATGTTTCCCAAGTGAATTTTTAGTAATATATTCAGTTTATTGTTTTGTTATCGGTATTTAATACCTTTTACATTAACTTCACATTAAGACTAAAATCTGCAACCGGTCGGTCCTGGTGGTGTAATGGTAATCATACTTGCCTCTAAACCCAGGGTCGTAGGTTCAATCCCGGCCAGGACCGATGAATTTTTTCAGGCATAACAGTCCTAAGTATGACTTTCTTCGGAAGGAAAGTAAAGCCGTGGATCCCATGTCGTAGATTTACCGCACGAAGAAGAACCTCAAGCCTGAAAGAAGAGGCCTCTGAGCAAAATTTACCGGAGGTTTCACGCCCTTAATTGAATGTGACGCTGATGACCTCAGATGTTAAAGAGCATTCGTAAATAAGCCAAATCTACAGTTTAACATCTCAGGTCATCAGCTAAGCCACACTTAGGATTTTTACACCCGAAAAAAATTCTTGGAAATCCTGTTTTAAACTGTGCACGTTTGTGTAAAAGTAAGGTATTTTTCTGTTGACAAAATGAAAAATCAAAACAATATCTAAATATTATTTCACTAGTAAAATGTCATTTTACTTTAATTTAAATTAAATAACGAAGTGGAGAGAAGGCTGCAAGGGCTGATATAATAAGAGCACCTCTCTAAAACTATTCGGGCTGCAAGTATGTGCTGCCATATTATTGAAAAGCATCCAATTACATCATCACATCCATTTTAGACGCATATATTCTGCAGTGAAATTACGGCGAATATTAGCGAGGTACATATAAAAGTTCATTGCTAAAATATTTTGTATAGCTCAATGAGTAACAGTGATTGTAGTTATCGTTAGATTGATTGCTATGCATGTGGAGGTGAGGATTTGAAAACAATTGGACACAACAGCATAGGTGCTTACGAAATCCAGAACTATTTAATCAATTTTGGTGTTTATACAGTTGCATAGTTTATTTACCGATTACCTACCGAAGTCGACCATACATTATTTTCTGTGCGTCCCCCCCTTTTTAGTGATGGGTTGAGTCAAACATGCAAAATGGACAATTATTACATTTGTCGGAATTGTTATATCAATAAAGAAATACTTTTAAAATGACAAAAATGTTAATTTATAAGGTAAACTGCTAAAGAAGTGGTTATTTACAGTATTCCTGTACATACTTATATTATTTTGTTTGGGAACTATTCTTTTTGGGGGTTTTAAAAGATTGTTATACCTCTATTTATAATAATATAACAAGTGCTAATATTGCACATTGAATATGCTTGTACTTCCCTTATATGATTTTAACACGAACACTTAAATTCCTGATTAAATTTTTATACCTATTCAGATAGTTAAAATAAAAGGTCATCGAGAAGTCGCTCCGCAGCCATTGTGCAGCCGAGATTTCATTAGGGTAGTGAATTCGGGTAACAGCACTGACCGCTCGCCAAGCGCATAGTTATTGTACTCTTTTAACCACTAAGACGAGCAAACATTCCAAAGTACAAACCTTAGCAAGGGTGGGAGGATTACTTAGTAAAAACCGGTTTCGAAAGAAGGAAGGAATGAATGTCAGAAATGTAGGAGTAGCAACTTTCTTCTGTGCGGTGCGCATCACGCGAGTGCGGAGGTACTTGTCGATGATCTTATTGTTATTATGTTATTATTAATATTTATCACATTTTTAAACATAATTGAACGAGTAGTGGGATGAAATGTTAATTGTATTTTACCATGTTAAATTACATTTTTCCTAAAAAGCGTTCATATTTCTACTATACCATGAGGACAAAGGTAAAAAGTGCTACTATACAGGCTATGAGAATCACTAATGTTTATTGAACTTCGATATTACAAATCAGACTAAAACATTGCTGTGATATGTGCATGGGATGCCAGAAGCAATCAATTCCAAGTGCTATATTTATGCATCAAAATGTAAATATTATGAAGGAATATACTTTTGCAGCAAAGACGTTTGACGCAAAAGAGACGAGAAACGAGCTAAATGTCAAAAGCTACGCGTGCCCATAGAATATTTACCTGACATGGAATTAATGTTTTTATGGGTAACTGTAATATCAGGAACAGGTACAAAATACAACTGATTTAGGACACTTGCATCCCCCTATACATTAACTCCAATACGGACAGTTCCAAATGCAAAATAGGATTATGAGCTGTTGGTGTGAAAAAATTACAAGGTTTTTTTTATCTTATTTATCCCTTGATCTGTTAACATGTGCAGCATTTAAAATGTTTAAAAAGAATGTTTAAAAACTGGAAAATTTACAGTTGTTTGCTTTTACAGAGAATATTTTAACTATGGGAAGACCAAATAAAACCAATAAAGTCAAATCCAATTTGCTACCCGTTATTTATTACTACATTAAAACAGTACTGAATTCTTGGAATCAATGGTGGCTGCTACCACTTTAGCTTGTTTGAGCAGGGTTTATTTGGCCTAGAGGCTGATTTAATGTGTGTGTGTGTGTGTGCGCGCGCGCGTATGTTTTTCTTGTGATAGGTACTATTAAATAGAAAATGTAATATGTCATATACTTAAAACAAAAGAATTAGTTTGTATTTCTAAAAAAATTAAACAGTTTTCTTTCAATAACTAGTATTCATTCCAAAATTATTAGTTTATATTATAAACACTTAAACGAAGGGGAAATAACGTAAAAATGTTCAACTAAAATATTGTTTAAAACGTTGTAATCTTGTATGAATTCATTACTAGATGAGCCAGGCAAGTATGCACCACCCGCTTGGCATTTGCTTCCTTAGTCGATAGAGCCATGTTCGCCCAGTGTTCAGTAAGCAAGATCTCGCCAAGTATCAATTAGTGTATGGTGTTTTCATTAATTTTAAAATGCATACTGCACGGCGCTAAGGCTCGGCACATTTTTTCCTGCATTTATCCATCGTGCATAATTACTGACACAATCGTTTTGTCAGTTTAAACATGAATTTGAACAAATGTTCCTTTATTTTAAAGTTTTCGGTTGTGAATTAATCCGTAATATGACTGACACACTTCACGAAAATGGATACGACACGGATTAGAAGCAAAGAATTTAGAAAATAGTATCACATATTACTAAATGAATTCAGTATCTTTCAAAACGAATGGAACTTTCTTATAGTTTTATCTCTTAAGTATTATATAGCTCAGTAATTGTCTACGTTACACACTGAACCGATTGAAGCAACTGCTTCATTACATTTGTTTCGTTTCCCGCATTAACCCACTAAAACATTGCACATAGTTTCTAACGCATTATACGAGTAATTGTTATATAGTTTATTAATCGGAGCAAACGACTCGTGTATATATTCGTACATATTACTATTGGGGTACTCACAGTATATAATATTATTGTGTGATTATATC
Source organism: Metallyticus violacea (assembly GCA_030762175.1). NCBI lineage: Eukaryota > Metazoa > Arthropoda > Insecta > Mantodea > Metallyticidae > Metallyticus > Metallyticus violacea. The sequence goes on along the minus strand of CM060832.1, from coordinate 49,935,109 downwards.
CATCTTTCTTCTCGCTTTCCGCAATCATATGCTTTTTCTTGTCAACAACTATACTAGCGACCCTATGTTTAGCGGTAAAGTTAGCTGGAAAGGGCAATGTATGGGTGTATGGAATAACAACAAACAATAGAAATAGGTAACTGATATATTGATAAAAAGTCTCCTCAGTTTCTTTTTAGTTATTTATTCTTTATGCAAAGGAAAGGGCAAGCCATTTTATTCGAGTTTACTTATCTCTCTTTTAGTCTCGTTCTATCCCTGATAATGAAATATTAAAGGCATTGTTAATACTTTTATTATCAATACTTTTTTCGTTAGCGTCACCACACCATTATTTTCATCATATGCACTAAAATATGACAGAATGCTGAAGAAGGCTAATCACAAATCTCTTAATACTGCACTAAACGGCAATAATGAACAATTATATTGTTTCTTTTCGGCTTGCCGACAATATCATAGGTAAGTTTCAATAGAATTATACATTTTAGAATTACTTAAATTGTTGGCATAATAATAACGGTGTTACCTGCACCTTCTAAACATCTTTTAACACGTGTAAAAATTATTTCAAAAATTGTATGCTGTACCTCAAAATTGAGACAAATAACAGTCGGAGTTAGAGGATCTTATTGAGGATCTCAGTTAAAGGATCGATAGATTTTTTCGGGCGTAAAAATCCTAAGTATGGCCTCCTTCGGAAGGGAAGTAAACTCGTCGGTCCCGTGTCTTACATTTCCGGCACGAAAAAGAACCTCAACCAAGAAGAGTCTTCTGAGCAAAATTTTTCAGCTGTTTCACGCCATGAATAGAATGAGACGCTGATGACCTGAGATGTTAAAGAGCGTCCGTAAATAAAACAAATAAAAAAAAAAAAAAGAAATATGATTATGAAGACAGATTTAAAAACGACCCAGAATATTTTATGGAATGAAAACTAAAAATACGTAACACCTAACTTTATCAATAAACACATCAGTATTATATAATCGTGTTTTTATGCGAATATATTTATCATTAAATATTTGAGGGCCCAAAAAGGTACTCAGAGATATTGGTTAGAAGTGCATCTTAGAAGTTATAACTTTCTTTCACTGCATCTTTGTTACATTTTCTACGGTGATACTGTTTCAAAAAGTTTCTATACTTCACTTTTGTATTTTAGGATACGGTAAAAAATACACATTTTAGTAAATTAATATTTTATATTTTAAAACTATAGCCCTTGCATCCATATTTTAGATTCAATAATAATAATAATAATAATAATAATAATAATAATAATAACATTAATAAGCATATGTCAATAAAGATGCATAAAACAATGTATTTGACGGACTGTTTCCCTTCAATCATTGGTTTACAGAGAGCGGCAAAACAAACCACGCTGTCAACTGACCTCAAAACACTTTTCCTTTAAAAATAAAACAAAAGCGACGAGAGTGTCGTCCCCTGTCGAGCATTACCCGTGAGACAGGATGTAGAATAAAAAATGACAGCATGTTGTGACACGCTAGTGCTATGAAAGTGTTAGAAGTAAAAACCATGTCTTACGTGTGGTATGAGGTGAATCATGAACTGGGGGCTAAAACCCCTAAGATTTATTAAAGTTCCTTTGTTTGTCGTATCACCAGGAAATTTATATTTTTATTACATATATATCACTATTTTAACACAGAAATTGCGACTTCAAAATGTTCACAGAGGCGATCTCTGAAGGCTAAAGAAGAAAGTAACAACGAAATAAAATAATATATATATATTATATAAAAAAAGAAATATTTTAAATAATTATATTTTTAAATAACAATAAAATATTTGTATTCATTATCACTATACTTTCAGTTTTCTTTTAGAACTAAAGATGTATGAAAGAGCTAGTGTTTGTTATGGCTAACACTAGACAGAAAATACAGGTCTTTCTAAAGGATTGCTATGATTTCAAATAGATATAACTCCGCATCTGCCAATCACCTTTCAATGTTGCATGTATCAAATTACAGGGGAACTGTCCGAGTTTAGATATTATAGAAAAATTGTTCAGAATTCACGATACACTTTACCACAGATTTTTTTTTTAATGGTGATAAACGCCCGTTTTTACTACTGAGGCACCACAGGCGGTGAACACTGGTGATACATGAAATGAAATATATATTGGGAAAGAATTTTTTTTTCTAAGGAAGGAAACGTTCCAGGTCTAAGTTTTAGGGTACCCCCCCGGCATTTGCCAGTTATGAAAACTGAGGAAACCCTGAAAAAAAAAACCTCAGTCAGGGAGGACGGCTCTGGCGGGATTCGAACCCCAGATCTTCCACTCACGAGTCCGCGCCTTAACGACCTCGGCCACTGTGGCAGTACTTTACCACAGGTGTGGAAAGTTTTTTTTTTCGTTGGTAAAATCCGTTAGTGAGCAACATTATGGTGCTCCAGAGCCTCCTACATGTTTTGTCAGAATTTCAATAAATGTGTATTATGGTGAAGCCTTTTGATATAGATGTGAAATCTTCTAGGCTGGCAAAAGCTGCCATTTGATAGCCCTAAACAGCATTTTAGGTTTTTCCTATATAATTTGGAGGTCTAATAATGTTTCTTTATCAAATATGTTATTATAAATGTAAAATATTTTATTTTAATTCATTATTCATGTCATTAAACTTATTTAAATTGTATTTTCCAATATTTATTAAACTTTTTCGAAGAATTTATATCGCATACAATAGATTATATATTTTTATTATATTTACATAAGTTCTTTCGGCTCTATTTTGTTTTTATTAAGCCCTCTCCTTATTCTTCACCACAAACCGTTGTAGAAGTTTCAGTGACTAATTTCACTTCAGTTTTAGTTGCTTGTGTTTGGCAGGAATATCAAGGGAAAACTAACGCTATTAGTTTCTTGTCTAATTATGTCTGCAGTACCCCCCGACTTAGATCATCAAGTAGAAAAGGCATTGGTTTCAAAATCTATTGCCAGTCTATAATATTCACATAATCATAAGCATCAAAGTTTATGAAAGGAATTTTATATTTCCTGACCTGACTGTATTATTTTTTGATATTATGACTGACGAAATACAAATTTATCTCGCAAAAAGCTATATTACCCCTTGCACAATATTACTAGCCCTACCCGTGACTATTTAGGTAACATTGATAATTGAAATCTGGCTCCTTAAGTACAGTAATATGCTCTTCATTTGTTGTATTAATTGCATAATATTAATTTCTTTCCATGTATATTTACTCTGGTACTTATCCCCTCCCGATCAATAAAATGTAATCCAGTTAAAAAGGTCATATATATTTTCGTGCACTAGCTTCTGCATTTCTTCCTCGGCGTATTGCGGGATTAAGAGGAAATTCGGGGCCTAGACGAGGCCATAGGGTGTAAAATCAGGGTGGTGAGGTATTGGCTGCGGAACCAACTTTTTATGACATTGGCTACATTGAACAAATAAGGTTGGAAGGGAACAAGACATTGCATGTAAATTAAATGGAACAGAAAACAATATGACTAGTCTCTACTTTGAATGTGGTTCAGGGGAATAGAAAGAACACATGGAGGAAGGTTAAGAACAGATTAAGGGATATGGATAAGCAGGGACATGATTTTCCTATAAATAAAATCAGGACTAAAATCTGTACTGGAGAAGTACATCAAAATAGGGGCTAAAATCTTTAGACAGGGACTCGCGTGGTTCACACAAGGGACATAGCGTATGATTAAGGTCACACACGAAGAAGGGGGGAATCATGTACACATACACTAGTTCAATGTAATGATACGGAAGAATGGAGTAAAAATGTCTATCATGATCCTTTACTACATCAAAAAAGGGAGATATTTTATGCTGATTAATTAGGAAGTGTCTGATCTTTGGAGATACTGCCAGCTCCAAAGTACTTAAGGTTCCTCACTTTGCAAATCATGGATCGGGCACTTGTCGGCCTATCTCCGCTAACTTTGTCTTTAACTATATCCTTTTGGACTCCTGACTATGAATAAGCCAACCATCTGCCTTATTTAAAGAAATTAAACATTTTTTATACAGGAAAATGTTGATGCTGTTATAATTATTTCCAAAGTGTTACTGATGTCATTACACAGCAGATACCCGTTCTAGTTTCCAAATGTTTGCCTTAGAAGTATTCTGCATCGCCAATCTTCTGCTTAATAGTCCTAATAACATAAAACAATGACGTATGTATGCATGAATCGCAATAGGGCTTACACCCAGTGGCAGTGAAGAATAATGAAAATAAAAGAAAGTAATTAACTTAGTTAAATGCATCCTAACCTAGAATTAAATAAAGCGGTTTAATTTAAATGTATATTCTATTAATTTTACACATATTTCCATGCCAGTTAACTTAATTAAAAACATTTCCCATAACTAGGAACAATTCAATCTAGCTTGATAGTCGCCAACCTAGTTAAATATGTCAAATTAATTAAATATATGTCAAGTTAATTTTACACGTATTAATGTATTAAATACATTTCACATAACTAAATACATGCCAATCTAGTAACAATCTTACGTTACATCCTTTATTTGTGCCCGTCACGAAACAGCAGTTTGCTTTAAACCTAGCTAAGTTTTTGTCACATTTGGGGTAGCTCAACCTTCTTGAGCAATTTTAGAGCTATCGCGAAATCAAAGCTGAGCTAAAAGAAATGTTTACCTATTGCCAAAAGCTTCAATTTTTTGCAATCTTTAGCTGTAGCATTCAGTTCCAAAGATAATGGAGACTGAAATTACAAATAATGAATTGGCTAAAAGACACCTGAAAATACATGTACAAACACAATTTTATGAAACAGAAATTCTAGGAGAAATAGGTTTTCACATTAGGTTTAAATTACTCATGCGGCATATGTTTCATAGATCAGACGTACTGTGTTACTGCGCTACTAACCCACCATAATGTCCGTAAAGACCAAGTTCAGTAAATCAGTTGGAGCTGAGCTACAAGCACTTCAACATGGCCGGCATGATTGATTCTCCTACCAAGTGCGAGCTGCTAAATGCCATTCATTATCTAGAGGCAGAAGGGTATGGTGAAGCAGAAATTCATCACAAAATGTATGGTGCAAACTGTACGAGTGAGGGTGTTGTATGTGAATGATGTAAGGAATTTAAAGAATACCGAACTGTGTTCATGTTGAAGATGTTCAAGGATACAGATCTGTCAATAGTGAAGACCTTGTTCAGAGAGTTGATCAAGGGGGTACGAGAGAGGCGCAGGTTTACCATCAGTGAGTTGTCTGTGTCTGTGAGTTAGATCTGCACACGATTGTTGCAGAACATCTAGGTTGTCGAAAACTTTGTTGGTTCCCAAAAACAAACAATCTCCATACACTGGCCGCAACCTTCTATGAAGAGGGTACTGGAAAGCTCGTCTGTTGATATGACAAATATCTTAGTCTTCACGGTGACTATGTGGAAAAGTAACTGACTGTACTTGACTCCTGATAATGAAATCATTTTTTGATTCACATTTTTCTTTCTGTTATGCCCCATCGGAGGTTGAAAAAAAAAATAACCCTTGTAGAAGTACAAGCTTCGATTTGGATCAACTATATAGCTACGTTGCAATATTACGTGTGTTGCACCTCAACCTACAGTAGGTTCGTTTAATGAACGACAACTGTACTTGAACTTCAATCAGTTAATATTATGAATATAATTGATAGAACAAATTATTTAAGATAAGCTATTGTGTCTAATATCATTGTTCTATTCTGGAGGTTCCTATTTTTGGATCCCCTTACTACTAATAAATTCTTTGTACATTTTTTTTCACACCAGCAGTAGATATTATGTCTGAGGTCTCATATGCCAGTGTTAAACACTATTATTTTTTAATACGCTTAAATTTTAAAGCAAAGAAAAGCACTAATAAGGAGTAGAGAAACAAGCAGATATATAATTTAGAAAATGTGACACAGGAGAACCGGTGCCGACATAAAAATTTAAATAATTGGTAAATTGAATTCATGAGATTTTTCTTAGGCTATAACACTAACTTTTGTTTTCCATGCTACATTGTTGAGTCTGTTGTGGGGATCTTATTATGTATTTCGTTTCAGGGAGCCGTTTCTTACAAGAAAGCTATAGAGTTTATACTATGAGTTCAAATCTGCGTTGCTCCAGTGATGATTGACAAAACAAAACCAGTCACTTTATATTTTTGCCGCATGTTTGAAAATAATATCTCTAATAGAAATAACAACCCTAATTTTCTTTTAACTGTTTATATTTTGCAACTGTAAAGACTTGTAATAATACGTTTTTATTCACTAGTCCATTTATCAGAAAAAAAAACCAATTTCATCTTAATGAGCTATAACAGGGAACAAAGAAATTATATCATTATTAGGTAATAACAATGCTAGCAAATTGAGTTTTAGTTCATAACAATGGCTAATATGTGCGTCACTGTTAAACTGTTATTTGAAACATCATTTGGAAAACTTGTGAAAAATAAACAGGTTTTAATGTTTACATTAGTTCTATGTTTCCCATTGTTCTCAGTACCTCACTCTATTTCCAGTTTTGTACTCACATGTTCAAAACTTTTACTTACGAGATAAAACACGTCATAAGTTAAGACTGAGTTTATACATATACAAGTATAACATAATAATGTATGCTCATTTAACTGCTGTGCTTTATAAATTTCTCAGTTCAATTTTGGAATCAAGTGTCATATTGAAATGTATATTTAGTGCTTTTATAAATTGTATCCGTTCCTTCTTGTTATATGATATTATGAATACTTCGCCCTTTTCTAAGCGAAGTATCACCATAATCGGCCCCCTTTTCAACATTCGTTCAATAATTTAGTATTTGGTGAAAAACAGGTTAATATTATTAGTATTCCATTGATTTCATGTTCTTCAAGAGTACCAATGCTTTGATCCTTGCCACAGAGACATCGGTTAAAGTGAAATGAAATCCGCAATTCCCGGATGAAAACGCTGCTCAATAAACTTTGATTTCAATATTTACAATAATGATACTCCTTTAAATAATACAGACATAAAGGGAAGGAAGGAGGAAAGGGAGTAAGGAATTAAGCAGGGAAGATAATAAATGTAAGTTGTTTTGGCAACTTGAAGTAAGCCATAAACCTACAACTGGAACAGTTAGTTTCTTTATTGGACCTGATAATTGTAAAGTAATCCTGAAATATAAACACCTACATAAAATGAACTAGGAGAGCTATTTTGTGTTCGGCAAGAAAGAAAGTTGCACTTTAAAAAATTACTACTTTAGTTATTTACATCTAAAGTATACTTTCTTCATGTTAGGAACATTCGGTACTACCTTCTTTTTAAAAAAATTATTCTGGTTTATGGATTTACATGGGCAGATTGTTCCACTCTCATCAGACTTAAATGTCGGTCCTGGTGCGGTAGTGGTAAGCATACTTGTATCCTAAACCCAAGATCCCGTATTTGATCCCGGCCAGGACCGATAGCTTTTTTCGGGTTTAAAAATCCTAAGTATGGTTTCTTTCGGATGGGAAGTAAAGCCGTGGATCCCGTGTCGTACATTTATGCCACAATAAAGAACCTCAAGCCAGAAAGAAGAGACCTCTGAGCAAAATGCCGACCGTTTCACGCTCTGATTTGCATGGGACGCTGCTGACTTGAGATGTTAAAGAGCGTCCTTATATAAAGCAAATAAAAAATAACTTAAAATAAATTGAACTTGCATGGCAAGATTATTTGAAAAATATGCTACAATTTCCTGGTAGAAACTTTTGCTACAGCTGTATTGAATTACTTCCCTTTTCTTTTTCTACATTATAAATAAAAATAACTTAAGAGCTCCTTAGGTTTTTAAATGGTAGTAATTTATATTGTCCTTAATTCATTAGAACATATCCATAGGGTGTCTTAATATAGACCATTTGGCGAATTTTGGTGGATTAACATGGGACTAATTTTTTTCTTATTATGTTGTATTTAAATTGGAACTCAGGATAGTACGAGCATTAAAAGCCGTAATGAGTTTTAAATTTTAATCCACCCTCGAGAACAAATAAAGATCAAATTATCTTTGCAAAATAGATGACTATTCAGTTATGGATGTGGATTATATGCGTAGAATTCTTAACTGAGACGACAATTACACACCTATATAAAACATTATGGCGTACCTTTCAGGAATGGATATAAAGTGAGAGCAGTTAAAAAGTCCGGATACATACATAGTTCTGCCAGTCGGCGGTTAACCCCGTATTACCCCGTTTTTTTTTTTTTTTCCCGTAGATTCGCAAGGTTCATGCACTTTGGCAATTTAAAACTTAAGCATAATATATTAAATAATATCATTTGGTATTCTCTCTCCTTACAGTGCGTGCTGAAAATGCTATCAATTTCTTCTGTCATACAATCCACCTCTTTTTAGAAAATTATCACTGTACCCCAACACTAATGTATCTAATTTTGTTTCAAAAGTTTGTTTTAAGGTTCTCCAGCGTGAAATGAATATACTCCACTTTTTAATATCCCTTAAAGTCAAAAACCACAAACCCTAAGTTCTGGGAATGAGGAGGCCATTAACCGGGTCAAATTCTGTGACCAAAAATGTAGGATAGTTCATCGTAAGTTGTGGGATGATGAGCAGTCTTCAAAAATGTTTTTTCCGGTCAGTCACAGAAACTGTTTCTTAAACGTTTGTAAAATAATTGAAGATCGAGAAAAAATGTCTCATTTTGAATGTGGATTTGACCCTTTTAAGAGCAGATTGGCCCTCTATAGTAATTAAGGCCTTTTAACCCTTTATTAATTCCTCTTCTTAATACAACTGTACTATTATATATTTAATGTTTTTCGTGTTGTAATCGGGCACCCAGAAAATGCACACCTAAATGCCTGTCTCATTCTGCTTTACAACTTGCTGTATCTTGTTGATTTGGTTTATTTGCGGAAGCTCAACATTCAAATTCCATTCAATTCAGGGGTGAAATGGCCGATACATTTTCTCATAGGTCTCTTCTTTCAGGCTTGAGGTTGTTTTACATGCCGTAAAACTACGACATGGGATCCACGGCTTTAATTCCCTTCGGAAGGCTACTATACTTAGGATTTCTACGCCGAAAAATCCATCAATCCTGGCAGGAATTGAACCCGCGATATTGGGTTTAGGAGGCAGGTACGGTTACCACTAGACCACCAGGATCAAATAGCTCTCTCAATCTCGACTGCATAGCACAACTACCCTACTCTTGTCAAAATTCCTCTCGCAATAGGTTGGAAGAGAGAATGGCGCCGCGAGGAGAATCCCAGAAATTAGACTGCTGGTCGGCCGATCCTAATTGCGGAACTTTAGATTTACCAAAGAAAATGTGAGAAGATTGTTAGAGTTGGTTTAATTAGCCTGAGAATAATCCCGGCTTGCCGAATTCGATTGAAACAAAGTGCAAGCAGCACTTCATTATTTACTCGGTGTTTATGTCATGACAATATTGCTGGCCTACATAACAACAATCAGGTGTTAGCAAAACGCACAATGAAAAATGTATCTTATTTATTAGTAATCGATCTGCAATATTTCCTCAATCAATTATTTTAACATAATTTTTATATATTTTCTGCAGATTCTCGGCTTCAAAATACAAGTGTGTAATTTGTTAATGCTGAAGGCTACCACGTCCTTCGTCGATACTACATCGAAGAACCGATAGTACATTGCTACCTTTGCGTAACCTAAATTCTGTTACAACAGCTGATACGCATACATTAACCTACACAGTTTATTTAGGTAGAAAATAGTGCATATAACCTAATTCTAAGCTATAGGCAGGTTAGATTCGTGTCCTTGCGTCTGGAATTTCATCGTTTATTAGCTAACTCAAGCCGTATAAAACTTGTTGATTTGGCTTATTAACGGATGCTCTTTAACATCTTAGGTCATCACCGTTTCATTCAATTCAGGGCGTGAAACGGCCGACAAATTTTGCTCAGAGGCCTCTTCTTTCAGGCTTGAGGTTCTTTATGTGCCGTAAATGTATGAAAAGGGACCCACGGCTTTAATTCCCCTCCCAAGGAAGCCATACTTAGGATTTTTGCGACGGAAAACATATATCATACCTGGCCGGGTGTGAATCCGCGATCTTCATTAGAAGGCAAGTATGGTTACCACTACACCACCAGGACCGACCGTATAAAGCGGTAGAATGGGCTTAAACTGCTTCTACTTATTGATATTTCTTTGGTATGCAATGAGATGATACATATAAACATTATGGAAAATGCAAAATTTAAAAGCCGTTCTAGAAAATATCGTAACTTATTTATACATTACAAAACAATAAATATAATAATTTATTTACATATTTGTCTTGTAGGATATTAGTTCCTTAGGTCGCGCATAAATTCCCGCAATGCATCCTAGAAATGAATTGTGTTTAACACCCATTTTACTATAGAGGCACCACAAGCGACGAACGCTGATCATACATAAGATGAAATAATATATTGGGAAGGATTTATTATTTTTAAGGAAGGAATAGTTCCAGGCCTAAGTTTAGGGTACCTCCCCTGCATTTGCCATTTATGAGGACTGAGGAAAACCTGGAAAAAAACCTCAGTCAGGGAGAACGGTCATGGCAGGATTCGAACTCCAGACCTCCCGCTCACAATTCCGTACCTTAACGACCTCGGCCACCCACGGCGGTATTAATCCTGGAGAAAAACATGTTCTCTTTATTTGAACTTGTGCATATATTCTATTCTCTTTTGTATCATAGCAAACAACAGTACTTTCTTCTGTCCCTTTGGCCCGGTGCAGGAACCAAACCTTATATGTTTATAATCGAAATAAGACAAGCTGTTAGTGTACGCATGCGCAGAAGCAGGTCTCAGCATCGTGTAACATTTTTTAATTAGGTCTGTGTCTCTTAGTCGTGGATTATTTAATATTATTGAATACAATCTGACTTAGCAAACTGATAGTTTTGATTAACATCGTATCTATGAATACGGTTCTTAGTAACTTTCTTAGCTCAACAAAGCCTTTAAAATATGCCTTAAACTATCAGCTTGCCAAGTCATACAAAAACTATGGTATTCAATGATATTCAATAATAAAAATGACAATATAATCGTATGGATATTAACAGAGATTTAATCTACTGTAAAAGAATATTACCGAATTATAAAAGGCTAATTAATGTTTTCCTTTCGTATACTTAATATGAAATATTTCTCTCATAATAGTTTATTTTCGATGTAAGCCATGCATAGTGTACAGAGTGTCCCATAACACTGGACCTGTAGGAAAATACAATGCAATTACAGTATCTGTTCAAAGTGTTTGCCATTGTATTGCATACACAGATGAAGACTCTCATCTTGTATTACTTGTGAATCTCATTCATCACTGACAGTTCTTGACGGTTCGCAGCGAAGCCCTGCTATGTACGAATCCAGTCTCTTGAAATTTTGATATCAGTTTGCCCACACATCTGTGTGTGATTAATAGCACGATATATGAGTGTCGCTATGGATCCAGACTTATGGAAGATCCTGTATATTTAGTTTCAGAAATATGGTAGATAGTTCATTTGGCAGGACGTAAATGTGTTTTCATCTTGTTTTGTGATCTTATAAAGCAAGTTCACCATAGTAACATTCATATCTATAATTATGAAACAGAACAAAGTAATAAAAATAGTCTAAGTGGATAGCATTTTAAAAATTAAAAATTCAGACTGCTTGAGTCTTGAAAAAAGTGTTGAAATATCAAAGATTTGTTTTAAAAATGATTGTTGTGCAATAGTTTTACTTAATTCTAAAAAACTATCGGACATCCGCCTTAATAAGAAACAGGTTATTTACATTTTTTTTCAGGCCGAAGTAATTGCACTTCTAACCTGCCTTAACTTCTGTGAGAAGAGAAATTATGTAACTGACATGTATCGAAGTATGAAGAAGATATTTCGGTCAACTATTTCGTGCACACTATGCTTCCTTCTTTCCCCTTCCGTGTCTTGCACTAATTCATTGCGACTTATATTGATCGCTTCAAAACATCACATGACTTATGCTATTTGTACTTAATATTAAGAGTTAACATCGCTTTTCTCATCCTTGAAATGTGATGAGCAATTATCTTACATATCGTGTACTATTATACCATTTCCATTTAAGCATCTTGTTACTGTAGGCTTGTGCATCTTCGCAGACAGTCAAGCTATACACAGTGCACTTAAATCTCATCAAGTTAACTCTAGACTTGTATGGTAATATCTTCAAGCTTTTATTAATATTTCCACAAAGAATCAATCAGAGCTTTGTTGGGTACCGGAACATCAGGGCAAATAAGGTCATGAAGCTGCAGATAAACTGGCAAACGAAGGAAAAAAAATGACTTCATGGAACCAGAATATTTCTGCGATATTAGCAAGAAACTTGCTAGAACCGGAAGATTAAAAAAGAACATCAGTAAGTGGAAGAACTTTCCCGTCAAGAATTGGGCAAATATACCACAGCACGCTAGATAAAAACCTTACCTTGAGATAGGAAAGCTGTGATTATATTAGACTTTATAATTGAAATCCCATATGTGAACAATTTGATGAAATTGCAAAACCATCTTACAAGAGTGTGACGCTCTAGAAAGATAAAGAACATCTGTGTTGGGATTAAAACCTTTAGAAGGCCGTCCGTATTTTTAAGTTCACGAATGCTTTAGATCTGAAACTACAAGAATTGAAAGACTGCACAAAGCGCTTTTGTGGCTGAAGTGTCAAAATGCATTACTACTCAGTCCAACATTAATCTACTCTATCTACCCAAATTTTACTTTGTTTTTATGTTAATTGCGCACGGCACATTGCAAGCAGCTTTCCTGTTTTTCCCTTCTATCCAGTACTTAATTTTTCGTTAGGCCATTCTGAGAGTTTGTAGAGACAGTTTACCTGTCGAACGTTAACGCTGCTGTCGAATTGTTTATTTTATTTTTGGTACTTGATTATCAATTTGTAGTCGTATGAACTTCACAAAATTTTGAGAAAACAATACAAAATAAAATAAAAACGTATTATGAGCTTTTTCATTCAGTACACGTTTAGTCGAATCACTGAAATCCATCCAGCTCTTGAACATGGATATTACCTTTATGCATTGTATCATTTAAATGGTAGTTTTGCTTCATACAGTAATTAATCATCCGAATCTACCTTCCATTAGAAATCACATATCAACAACAATAGCCTTTAGAATCCATGAGGTAACGTTTATATTCCATAGCGTTGAGTAAAATATAAAATTCATTGCTTTCCCTCTCCTTTCCCCCCTCTTTCACTCTTATCACATACAAAGTATTGTTTCAAAATTCCACTTTTTTGTATTATTTATCGTATTTATCGTATTGAGCTGAAGCTTCCTAGCTTGTATTGTTTACTGATACCATTTGTAACTGTTTGCATTCATATCCGCAAATGTAATGAAACATATATATGTGTGTTAGAGCAGCGCATTTCAAACATCTACTTAGTACATTTAATATAAATATTTAAAAATACGTTCGAGATTCTAAGCAAACACATGGAAAAATTTAATATTGCAACATATTTGCTACTTTCTTATTATACAACAGTATTTTTATTACCTGAAATGATTTAATAGTCCATTCAAATTCTTTTCCGACAAAGAGAGGTGGACAAACTTACATTCTCATATGCACTAATTTACACATACAAACCAAGTCTACAGTAACAAATGTATAGTAAGTGAAGCCGAGCAGGGTGGCTGAGGCAGTAAGAATAGTACAGGAATATACCGGGTTCAAATCCCTTGGGGCTAGCCAGCCGACATTCTCCCTCGCTCTCTCATGGCTTTTCTTGGTCGCTAAGGCGAATGCTGGAAGGAATATTCTCTTTCCACAATTCATTTCATGACATTCTATTTATTCTGTTACAGTAGCAAAAGTGCCAGAGTTAGGTGGGATGATACAGTGTTATGGTCATTGACGTTTTGGAATGGTTTCTACCTCGGCATCGGGTATGGAAGTGGACCTTATATAGGGCGGAAATCTACCAACTATCTGGAAACATGTTAGAAACCTTGTCTATGTCCAACCAATCTCGACCTCGCAATATTACCTTCTCCTCCTCCGGAAGGTGCCCCCATTGGAGGCAAAGACACAAATAACCTTGAGCAAGACTGAAGCGCTGAAGTATCTTTCTCCACTCCAAACAATCCAATGCAAATGTGAATGTATACATGGTTCATATTTATTAGATAATTGCGCATCTTGCTTCAAAGGCGAGTAAATGGAATTAATTGTAGATATCAAGAGCAAAAGGTACGCCAATTCATCTGAAGCGAAAAGAAGGAGCCTATCAAAGTAGTAGGGGTGTATTTATTACTGTGGCACTAATACAACAAACAACTCCAACAGGCGCACGGGTCCAGGGGACCGTATGTGCTTTTATAATGCACTTGGTAAGTTTGATTTAACATAAGATATGCATTATATATTCACAATAAGATATAAAACATATATTCAAAATTAATAAATAAAAATAAACAAATAAAAATATAATAAAATAAACACCTGAAGAATAAAGTTTAAAAATATTAAAAATACATAAATCAATATAAACAAATTTATAATGAATGACGCATAGCTGCATTCAATAAGCATGTTCCTCTCCTAACCCCCTCCCTGGTTATCAGCCTTTTCAGACCTGAGCTGTCTCACTTTCATCAGAAACTTATCTCCTCTCCTTCCAGCAATGTCCAGCACGACCATCTTCCTCTATTCGAGAATATAAAAGTGTGCGGTAGATACTTTTCCCTCATTCTTCCATACCTTTACATTCAGCCACGATCCACGATCCCCCCTTCCTCGCAGATGGGACGAATTTTCTGCTCATATTCGTCAGTGATATTAAATCGTCTCAACAACGCGAGTCCCTGTCCAGTGATTTTAATCCCTGTTTTGATGTTCTGCTCCATCCTCATTTCGATTTTAGCTCCGACTGTACTTCCAGCGAAATAATCTTTCTGCATTGCACAGTTGTCTGCTTCCTTTCCATATCCCTCAAGCAGTTCATAGTTTTCCTCTATGCGTTCTTTCCATCCCCCTAACCTGTCCTGCCATTCAAATGGAGCCCAGTCCTATTGTTTCTATTCCCTTTCTTGTTTTGGATGCCCATATCTTTCCTTTCATCCCCAGTAGTACTTGATAGCACAATGCTCTAATTAAAGTTTTGGTTCCACGAATTATCCGGTACTTTACTACTTTGATTTTACATTCTATGGTCTTGCTGTAAACCCATGATGTTCTCTTAGTTCCACAGTCCGCTGTGACCTTCTCCTTCCCCTATATTCCTTTCAGAAAATATGTTCTCACTGAATCTAGGTTCGCAATTTGCTCCCATTCCCATGAAGAAAATAATTTGATGAACTATTTCTTGCACTCTATGCCAGCCAAATGAACTGCAAGACCCTAACTTCTCAGGATCTAACATTCCGCTTGCAACGTTTTAAGAGCTATTAGAGGGAGGCAAGTTTGCTTAAAAACTTGATATCAATTGCGAGGTAACGTTTCAAACTTCTGCGTACAAAGATGTAAAACTGTCATATTATAAATATAATTTGCCACACTTTATAGAAATTGCCTCATTTTCCTGCCACTGTTCGTTCATTGCTTTTAAATTTTTCCCAGTTGAAATGTCGAAGTTCCTATTACTAGTGCTCAAAAAGGAAGTACATTGCTTTCTTTTTGTAACAAAGTATGATTGAACTATTGAAATTATTGAAGCCTTACCATAACTATTGGAGTTTACAGTGTCTTGGACATCTATCTGCAATATTTTCACCCTTCAATATCCGTTCTCCATTTTTCTGCATTCTCCCAGGTTCCATTTTCCAATCCTCTTTATCTCATTATTCTAATTATTCCCCATGTCCACTTTATTTTGGTTTTATGACAAACCTAAATTGCTTTATTTTGAATTCTGAAATAAAGAACCTTTAATATTCATTTTCTCTGGAATTATATTATTTCTGATGTTGGTTTTGTGTGAAATTCAGGGCAAACGCCGGAAAAATCTATTTTTGTAATATGATTTTGCTTGATTTTTTTATTTCAAATGCAAGTTTTCAATTCCATGTATTATTGCAATCTTAGAATTAGGGTTTTATTATGTTAATGTTTATTGTAATGTCATCGGTTCATTAATTTCTGCTTAATATTTATAATGCTGATCTTCATTACTTAATTCTGTCATTTTTCTAATGTCCATTCTTATTTCTGATATGTGCAGCGTTACAGTGATTTTTTTTTTTCTTTTTCAATTTTTCAAATTACATCTTGTGAGTCTGATCCAATTGCATGTATTTGTTTTATTAAGGTTAATATTCAGCCCTCATTTTTCATTTTTTTTCAGAAGTTGGGTATCATACATTGTCTTCATAATATTTTGCTATTAATGCAGTAAATAACAGTGATTATATAGTCTTCTTTGTTAAAAACAATCCCTTCTCTTTCCAAACTGTTAAATACTTTATAAAACTTATCTTAAATAATGTTGGCGATTAGATTTTTATCATAATATTTAAGAAGCATAAAATACAAATGAGGTGCACTATCTTGTAATTTATTTTTATCATAACCAAACTGTTTATTTTAAAATGATGTCTATCACAACTTTATCCAAGACAGTTTTATTCATCGAAGCCATTGTGTAATTTTCAACAGTGATAACAGTTAACAGAAGCAAGATCTAAAATTATCTAGTACAGGATACCCCTTGCCACACTATCGATATCTGGTAGTACAAACATTTTTAATATACAGTGCGTACAGCAGGCTGACATGTTGTTCATGAAATGGTCCGGTAGTTCTAGTGCTATGGAAATCCTCTCTTTTCCATGTTGTACTCCCCTCTTGAATATTCTTGAGAGAAGTGATTCATGTCCCACACGTCATTGGCCATTCCAAGCACTTGGTATCTCTACTTTCAAGTATTCATGACAGCTTTATGTGATCATAAACAGGGACCCTAGTTTTACTGAATCCAACATTGCATATACTTCACTTGTCAGAGTTCCTGAAGGGGTTCGTGCGCTCGACACGGTATGCTACACAGCACGACACAAACCAGTCTAAATTGTTCCTTTCAAGAGCGTTAATTATACCTATTTTTGGATGTTGTTGTCCAGATGATTAAATCTCCAAATTCGCTAAATTTAAGTTGTCAATACTGGGCTTATCTCCCGGTTGCAGATTCCCGAGCAAACAAATGATACCTCTAGAAAATTATCTCTGAAACTGCGGAAAGAACTTATCAAGGAATATCTAAGAGCTAATACAATGCAACTCGGTAGTTAAGGGCAAAATTTGGTTTTCGTTTGCCGTTATAATTTTTGGAAATAAATTGCTAAAGCCCGCTTGTTGGAGCCTCTTCTAGAGTTTGGAAATGTACCTTTGGGACATTAGCTCCTTGGATATAGTGTTCTGTTTGTCCACTACACCACGCTTTGCATCGTCACGTGGTAGCTGAACCACAGTCTAAGGAGATCAAACACCCTCAATTCTATCACTTCCCACTTCAGTGCTGGAGGGACAAATGGAATAGAGACGGCCTCTCAGGTCTAGTATACTTTATTCGATGTTGGATGCCACTAAAGTGCTTGATTATGAGTGCATTAGAATGAAAGCACTTACCTGGAATGCTTCAGTCTTCTCGAGTGTACATTTCTATCTTTGTGTATACCTTTCAAATAACTGTTATGGGGAAGTGATTCGGAAAATTTACAAGTTGATTTTAGCCAGTATCGAGGTAAATGTTGCATATATTTGAAAAAAATTGAAAATTTATTAATATGCCAAGAACAAATACAAACTACCAGGGGAGCTCCATCCATCTGGCCCAGCCCATTTTAGGTAGGCTCCCTTACAATTACAAAAAATATAAATACAATAATTGGTTTTATCCTATCATCATTATCCAAGTTCAAATATAATTAAACAAATAAAATATTTCTACCTAAATTGCATCACGGTTCAAACCGCAGCAGCCTACTGGAATTCCAGGGCTCAGGCTCCGACCCAGTCCAAAGTCAGAAATAAATTTTTCCACTACTTTACCAATACCATTATTTTGCTAGCTAACTACAGCCTCTACAAATTACTAATGTCTTTATTTCTAAAATGAATACTAAATGCTACATTTCAAATTTAATAAAACTTTAATCTATTCCCAACCATAATCATCTTTATAATATAATATAATTCAAACAAGGTACAACCATTTAAGTTATTTGATTTACTTCCCTTCTTATTACACAATTCCATTTATCTTTAAATTTTCTCAGGAACTCTTGCTGTCTTCACTGAAGATTTTCATTAAGGCTATTTTTCTGTCTAATTTAAACTATTACTCGTTTATAAACTCTTTACTCCATAGTCCCGTTCCTTTGCACTGTAACACCACATGCTCCATATCTTCCTTTCGCCCACACATTGGCCACTGATTCTGAGGAAACCCTTTCCTTATTCATTTTAATCTTCACACACCTGCTCTTAACCATGCATAGTCGGTCCTGGTGGTATAATGGTAACCATACTTGCCTTCTAAAACCAAGATCGTGGGTTCAAACCCGGCCTAGATCGGTGGATTTTTTCGGGCGTAAAAATCCTAAGTATGGCTTCCTTCTGAAGGGAAGTAAAGCCGTGGGTACCGTGTCGTACATTTACGGCACGAAAAAGAACCTCAAGCTAGAAAGAAGAGGCCTCTGGGCAAAATTTGTCGGCCGTTTCACGCCCAGAATAGAATGGGACGCTGATGACCTGAGATGTTAAAGAGCGTCCATAAATGAAACAAATCAAAATTAACCATGCATGTCCTCTTTTTGATCTTTATTTGGTTGCATATACCAGGTGATGAGAGTTATAATCATTATCATTGAACACACTATTTAAATAAAATAAATTAAACGCAGTACTTGTGTTAACAAAATATACTCCAGAGGATATATTGTGTGAGATTTATCTAAATCATGTCTCTCCTTAATGGAAGTATGAAATTTATTACATAGGCTAATTTCGGGACAACAAATGAAGGTAAACTAGCGTGAATATTTTTATTGGTCACTATTTTTAAATTGAATGAACCAAACATGCATGAAACAAACCTGAATTTGGAATCTAAACAGGACCACTCTGCTATGAAACAGAATTCTTGGATGATCTAAAAACGCCATGCGCTTCACTCTTTCGCTTTTGTGAGAGAGAGATTATCATGACAGGCTTTCACGTCTGGCTTAGCACCTCAAAGCTGAGAATAAACATATCTATATGTTGGGAGAGCGATATTTGTTGAAAAATGATACTTCTCTCTATATGGCAATACCCAGAACAAACTCATTACTTAGAGTGCTTGTTCTTTGTAGCATGGAAGATGACGCTGCCTTGGTTATATATTAAAGCGCCTCTAGTCATAAATATTACAAAGCAGAAAATGGAATACACTGTCATTACGTAAGGTTTTTTTCATTCTGGTGGAGTGCTCTCAAATGAAATACCATCACAATGCATTCTGCAAAGTTGGTTTATTGAATGGCACACAATCTCCTGCCTTACATTTTTGTTTGCATTAATTAATATGTAGAAAACATAGAGCACCTCAAAACCACTTAAATAAAGAATGGAAACTTCTAAATAGAAGTAAACTAAGGCTTTAACACAATACGCACGGCAAAGGAATGAAAGATTATGGGCGTCTGATTTCTTTGAAATTTAGCGCTACTGTAGGCACAATTATATTTACATATTGTTGACATAGCAAGAAAATGTCTCAAATAAATTCATTAAAATTTTAAAGAGGAAAATAACGTACAGGGGTTTCGGCAAGAAAAGATTAAGATATCTAAATGGGCTGTATCAGATATCCGATCATATGTACACTAGAATGCAAGAATTTTTTTTTTATTGCCTACTAAAATTAGCTGCACTTTAGACCAATTTGATATTTGCTTTCTTTCGCTGTATAATTCAGTTGGTTTCATTTGTTTACTTTATTAATGTTCTGTATGTCATTGGCTACATTTATCTGCAGAAAGTTAATGAAACTTTACCTATTAAACTACCCATCAAAATTTTAATTTATATAGGTTCAAAATGTCTCTTTATTTCTTTCTAAAAATCTTGATTTAGTCTTTCCTTAGTTTCTATTTTTTTTCCTAAATTATTTTTTAATATCTTTACTCATTTTTAATTTCGTAAACATTTCTTTTGATATGCCTAGTACACTTTCAACACATTTCCTTCTTTTATTTTTTACATTTTGTACCAGCATTTCAATGTGTTGTCCTAGGCACCCCACTCAGGTGTAGATGTTAAATAACTATTTAGGATTTATAATGCAGTAGTGGAAGGGCAAATGTTACACTGTACAGAACTGCGGGAGCTTAAAGAAGACTGGGAAACGATAGATTTGGTGCATAGGACATTTTGTAGAATCAGCCACAGTGAGAGAAATGGCACAATCCTTTTCCTGAAACACTTATTTTTGATTTTCCCATCCACCTCTCCCACCTAATAGAAAGCCTAAATAAAGACATTGCGTACTAACCTACCATCTTATCCCATTCCTCCTATTTTTACGTTTTCCTCCTTTCTTAAAGGAAATATTAAAAGGAAAGTGGGAGTCAAAAAAATATGTTTTTGTTATTTATACAAAATTAATATTTGGTATAATTAATATTTATTTTTATATGATTTTCATTAATGTTCTTTGGGTATAAAGTTTGTAATAAAGTTTATATCCCCGCAAAAGCCCTTTTTATGTAATTTTGCGAGCACTTGTTTAGTTAAAATTCTATATCTCAGGAACTATTTGCTCTAGAAGGCTGTAGTTGTCTTGAAAATAGAAAAATTTGTTTATAAATTAACAGAGCTGGTATCCATGACATCATTCTTTGTTGTTTTACAATGTTGGAGGATTTTAGCTGGTGTTTCTCTCAAAAAAGTTAGTTCATCTGTAAAAACATTCTCTGGCTCCAATTATTGAAAAAATGTAAAAATATTTTTGCATATGTTATCCATTTTTACGATTTGTATAAGCTATTACTTTGAAACTTTATCACTTATTCGATATCCGTTATAGTAAAACTAGGAAAAAAAAAAAAATATGGCAAAGGAAAAAAGCAAACAATTTAAAATAATTAATAATTTGCTTCATAGTCATTATGTAGTAGTGAAAATAGATCAACAAATTTAAATAATCTATATCTATATGCTGTAAAAGTTTCATTTCATAGTAACTTTAATAGTACTACAGAAAAGGGGAACTGAAGTTGGTAAATTTATCATTACATGGATAAGCTTTCCATACTTCCTTTAAAAACTACTATATTTGTTTTGTCTTTTACTTCCCTGCTATTACTATTTTTAACTTTTAATATTATATCATCTTTATACCAAGCTCAACTAACAAACCTGTCTTAATCCTTTCTTTGATTGGACACCTTCTATTTATTCCCCTTCCCCAACATTTATACAAAACAAACTATCCTTATACAAATTGAACAAAACCATAATCATGTGAAAATTCAATAAGATAGTCACATACCTGAAACTTGATAAGTCAGAAGGACAGAATGATGAGTATATTGTATTAATTTACAGTTTTTGTGAAGCAATGAATAAAATTTTTCAAATGCTACTATAAACATAAAATATATTTAAATATAAATTCTAAAAAATAAAAAATGCAGTAGAGATCTGTGTTTGATTAATTAATAAGGTAGCTCAAAATAAACACATTATATTGGGAATAAACAATAATCTAAACGCATAATAAAAGATGATACTGATTATTATTGTTATACATGTTTCATTATGGTAGGTAATAGGTTACATTTTCAAATTTTGATTTATTTTTTCGAAAAACTTGTTTGTTTTCCATAATATTTAGTTACATAAAATATTTTGCTGCTGTTTTTATGCCTTCTTTTGTCTTTCGTGAGAAATATTACTGCCAGCAAGGAATAATGAAACTTCTGCTAATTTTATTATTAATGTGATAACTTTCTTAAACAATGAAGTATGAACTTGAAATACAGACGTGAGCTCGCTAAGCCAAAACTTTGCACATTGGTTTTCGTCATTATGGGCTTCTCAAGAATGTGCAACTTTCAATTGCAAGATAAACATAAATTGCTAATTTGCCTAAATACATTCATAAAGCACACAAAGCCAACCTAAACTGCAAAAATTTAAAAATCACAAATACTTATTGAGATATAGTAACTTTGAAAAATAATAGTAACTGTATTACATGTCCTGTAGCATCGAGTGATCGAAGGCTTAGAATTTCAAAGTTCATCTCTGTCGAGACTGCACCACAAAGAGCTAACATTGTTGGTCGCTAGTAGTACAAGTAATACATAACGTTCTGAAACCAGGAAAATTTCTGTATGTAGCAGCAAAATTCCCATTCTCCACCGATCCAGGCGGAAAAAAGTATAAATGATAAAATGTGAAGTCACCAGAGCATAGGACATCATCCTAAGCTATTGAGAGACGATCGGAATGTGTTAGGCTTCCTTCGCGTAAGATATTCGTTGTTTATAATCGGATTAAAATTCTACGGAATCCCAGAACTTTAAATTTGAGAACAGCATTCATGTCATTTGCTAATCAAGCTTACACTTCATCCCAACGAAATATTCTTAACTTTGTACAGAGGTAAACTGATAACTCATAAGGAAGAAAATTTTCTCAATTAAAGACTTGAAGAGTTATGCAGAAAATGGAAAGGCAGTATAAAAATATACCCATCTTGGGAATTTGCATAGTTGATTAACTTTACTTTAAAACAAAGCACGCAAGTCTTCACTGCTTTACGTGCGAAAAGTGTTTTGCGCTCTTTAGAAATAAAGTATTATTAATTTTTAATAATCCAAATGAAAAAAATTAATGAAAATAAAAATAATTGGTACCAATATATATTAAGAAAGAAAGCGAAACTAATAGCAAAATATATTACTGAATTATAAAACTAGAGCATATCGACAAGTAGGAAGACCAAGAACAAGATGCAGTGAATGGTTAAATGAGGACGGAACAGGCTAGGCCTATAGCTTGTGGAAAAATAAGAAGGTAACTATCTTTATTGAATCCTTATTATGAACCTCATAGCATTTCCGGAAAAAATCTTTAGAAATATCAAAGAATGTATTATAGATATAGAGAATTGAAAGAACATCGTGAACACAAACAAATATATACATCTCCAAAAATGACGAAGAAACCAGAAAAAAAAAAGAAAAAGAAAAATGCATCAGACGTAGCAGGGGCGTCAACCTCTTTTGGAAAGAGAGGGTGAAAGCTTCATTCCAGAGAAAGGTATGCATATTGACAAATGAGAATAAAAAGGGCGTGAAAATCATAAAATAGATGGAGGAAAAAGTTACCGAGGAGAGACATTTGTTAAGAGAGGTAAAGAAAAGAAATAAGAAAATGGCTATGCGAGTGATTTTCAACCCAGACTGTTGTTCTCCGCATAATTTGGGAAAAAAAAAAAGAAAAAAAACTTTTAGCAATAGGCGAATATAAATTTATGTCAAAATGTTTGAAATGTTAGGTGGAAACTTCAGTGTTGACACTTTTAGTTATTGCATCTTGGCCAGTAGGAACGACAAACAATATCAAGCAATAAATGCAACAAAGTTTCCCATATGAATTCAAAATTCGTAACCTCCTTTGATTTTTAAACTAAATTCCTTTTCTATACCTATAAGTATAGTGAAAGCAGTTTACATTTTTCATGAACTAGAATCGGACAGCAGGCGGACCTACTGCTCCATTTAGACAGAGTCGGGAAGTAGTGTTGTGCAGTCGAGAGTAAAATGTTATTAAATAGTGCAGTAGTGTTGCACAACGGTGAGATATGCGCTGTGTTGTTGTACGAGGCCATTTGACAAGTTCTCGGTCTAACAATGAAACAGCGAAATCATTGTTTTAGGGGTATTTTCATTTTTAAAAATAATCTCCTTCAAGGAGATTCCACTAATTCCATCAATGCTCTAGCATCGTTATCCTATTCCTGTATAGTTTTTCTGGAAGCTCTGCAAAATAGGCAAGTACAGCCGCAATCGCCTCTTGGTACGAAGAAAAATGCTGTCCTGCAAGGAAATCAGCTTCGGGAAGAGAAGAAAGTCGCAGGGAGCCAGATCCGGGTTGTTGGGCGTATGGTCCAACAATTCGCAGTGCAAATGATTCAGTTTTGAAATTGCCAGAACACTTTTGTGGGCAGGTGCGTTGTCCTGGTGAAAGATGATTTTTTCCTCTGCAAACCAGGTCTTTTCACTCGAATGTTGGCATTTAGCCTGGTTAGAAGATCGAAGTAATAATCTCCAGTTATTGTTTTACCCTTTTCAAGTTAATCCATCAGCAAAATGCCCTTAGCATCCCAAAACACCGATGCCATGACCTTTCCTGCTGATGGAACTATTTTGACTACTGTTGCCATTGTGACGAATCTGAGAATAAAGTCAATTTTGTTCGTGTTCAGTTTATCTAAACACTGCTCAAGGGTTCTTACACACATTCTCTTTTGATCTGCTGTGAACAAACGCGGCACCATCGCGTGCTACGAAATCTTGATGCAAGATATAACTCACGCGCTCTTTAGATATGCCTATAGCCTCAGCAATTTCACGCCGATCGCCCAGCACCATATTGCACTTTTGAACCATTTCCGGTGTTTTAGCACATTTTGTGCAGCCTTCTCTTGGACCGTATTCTAGATGAATGTAGTTTTAAGGGCGCAAGGTCATTAGTGCTCAATCGTCTTCTAGGCTCAATTTTTCACCGTCGAAAATGAAGGCGAAGCTCCACCATACACTTTAATAAACTTCGCATGAATTTCATTTGGTGACAAATCTTCTTTTCGAAGAATTTGATAACTGCACGACTCGATTTTATCCATATCAATAAATATAAGCAAATATCTTGGTTCAGATAGCTGTATGCAACAAACAACAATTTATAAAGGCTTGAAAATTTTCAGAAACGCTTACAACAGAACTACCAACTTAATGGAAAAACTTCACTGCATTAGCGCTGCCGTTTCTGTTCGAGGCCGAGGACTTTTCAGACGACCATCTTCAAGGCATACATCAGGTACAGAAAGTCGTATGGCAAAACGAGCGAGACAGGAATTAAGACGTACCTTATTCGAACACGAAAATCATTAACATTAATACAGAAGCTTAGTGAAACAAATTCTGTGAGTGACAGGAAAAATTTCGAAGAAGTCATGTGTTCATAAAAGAAAAAAATGATGACTTAATAGCCTACCTTATTTCCCAGATCTTACAGTTTGTGATTTTTATCTTTAGAGGCATATTGAGAAACAATAGTTTAATTAACTAGCTCTTACACACTGAAGAAGCTTAAAATAAATATTCGAAAAGTAGTTAGACTAATTAATGAAGAGGAATTGATGTAGTATGTCAGTGAAGATGTGGATCGTATATTAGGGAAAATGGGTGTTCCAGTAACTACTGTAAGCAGAGCTCGTTACAAATTCTGTTATATCGAGGTTTTAAATTGATGAAGAGCTTCAGCGCTGCGAGTCTACATAAAGAATTTTAAACGGCTCTCACTGCATATTTGCAATGCAGCGAAGAAAACAAACATGCCTGCTGCAAAGAATACACTCTATTGTTACTTGGTTATTATAGTATGAGATTATAGTAAAAACAATATCGATTTTTCTTCAAAATTCCAAAAATTTAAGGATGTTTAAGTACAAAAATATACACAATAAATGTTTCCTTTTGGGAATATAGAAACTATAAGCACAATAAATAGAAAGATGGACCAAAAAAAAAAAATAGGTGGTTTAAGAATAGAAACAAATGAACTTGGATACCTCGTTGTAGTGCTAAATGTATTAACTCCAAATCTGCATAGATACTTATTTATGGATGATGAAGGGGACTGAAAACATAATGGATTATCTTTTTATTAAAAACATTAACTCTGCCAAATATAGAGCCTTGCTTGAGTGAATAATATGCCGTAATATTTACACTTTCAAAATAAGCCCCAGTGCATTAACATCTGTGCGCAATATGCCAGGTAAATGTCAAACAGCTGTTCATGCGTGAAACAACAAATCTATCACCCTTTTCACACAAAAGCATATAAAAGTATCTTTGTAGTTCTCAACATGCCTTACCGCTTCCACCTGTACATTCAGTGACAGTGCATGCATGCTTATGGCTGCGCCTTCTCCAATGACACTGATTTTAATATGACACACGTTACATCGCAACGAAGCCCAGAAGCATACCATTATCTTTAACTCCAGATTGAAGGGTTTGAGATCATTGGTTTTTATTCTCAAAATACTTAGTGTCAAGCCTCCTTTATACTCGTAACTTCTTTGAACTTATAGCATCCTGTATTAAACAAAAATACATTAAGTTTCCAGATTATATGCATGTTTTAGACGTTTATTTTTGAGGTCATCGGAAGTGTCGATTAAATTTTAATAAGCATATATTCAATAAAAGACATAAATGATTATCAGTGGCGAGAATGGTTATTAATGCCTTTAGTTAACATTAAAACATACAGGTAGTCCAAGAGCAGAGTGGAATAAAAACGTATTAATGAAAGTGTGTTAGCGCTTTAAAAATATTTAATATCTGAAAAGAATATTATAATTTTATTTCTTCATAAACTAGTAAATGCATTAATTAAAGACAATTAAAACACAGAGTGAAGAAAACAAAAAATGCTTTAAAGTTGTTACATAAATAGTTAAGAAAGTAGCCTCATTTCACTTATTCAGAAACCATTATTTCACGTGTACATATTTTTTAATAGAAACTAAATTAGATAGATTTTACTATTTATTGGTATTATCGCCTACAGCTTTTGAAACAAAGTTGAAATTTTTTAGTGTTTCAACCCGTACCTTAAACATTCGCGGCAACTGAGGCGCTGGGTGTTCTGGACCCTGTTTCACGAAACAACCAGTTTACTAGTTACTAGCCTAATTTCACCAGTTCTAATAAAACCTGTTTCAGGAATATTTATTCTACAGTGCAATTTTGTCATTAGTTGCTTGTCAAAATTACTATTGTAGGGACTGCATCCGAGCGTCAAGAAAGCTGTTTGGGATATTTATTACCCCGTGAACTGTTTATTGATGCGATTTTGTTTACGCGACATGTATTTTAAATCGTATATTCAAACCAAGAAATAGCATTTTGTCTACTACATCGAAAAGAATCTGTAGTATTGAAAACAAACTAACAGAGCTGCATTTAATGAATTAGCGTAAAGAAGTACTATTTGGGCAATGCTGCGAAGCATTACGAAGAAAGATAAAGCCAAAATGTGAAAAATAATAACGCAAACTGTGGAAGCGTTGAGGTTAATTACATCGGAGATAGATTACGCATACGTGAGGGACAGCTTTTGGCCAAACATAAAGAAAGCTACAACTTTTTATTTTACATTCATATTCGTTATTCATATTATTAACTACAAATAATGGTGTAAGTAGCTCAACTTCTATGGTATTTTTCAGGTGGAAATAAATAATTGAGTATGGTAAGAATGGTGGATTTGAGACCACATAGTGTATAAATAACTCTAAATGAACTTTATAATTAAAATGCTTCGAATTTAATCGATAGAATCAATACCTAACCTAAAATATGTGCACTAGTATGTAAATTCATCATTCGAGAATTCCGTTAGTTAACAATACGCAATATTACAAGACCAAATGTCGTGAAACAAAACACTGATAAAACAAAATCGACGCGGATAATATCAGTCTGCCATGCTAGTAACTAGTAGTTTACTCTCATAAGTTATAGAAACACACACTTGTTAAATAAACAAGTAATGCTAGAATGGAGGCTAGTTTTACAAGATAACGAGTTTTGTGAAATAGGACACTGGTGTGTTGTTGTATGATCTCATACTAACGGGAAAGAATCGAAAGTGGATAAAGAAGTAGTAGTTAAGCCAGTATAGAGAGGAAGAGAGTAGTAGCAAAAACAATGTAAACAAAGGTAAGGCAGAGGACTCCAGGTAAAAACTTGTAGTAAATTCCGTTGAAACTTTAGAGGGTTTTGTTATTTTGTATCTAACCCTTCTAAGTCTGTTTTTCATTTCTATTCAATTAAAGTTGTTTACCTTTGTTTGCATTTCTAAAGCCCCTAAGCCAGTTACCTTTTCTGATCTCACTCTATGCATTAATGAATATAATTCTTCACAATAATATCTGCACTGTTTTGGCTTTGTGGCTCTTTCCGTATTCACAGATTTTTACTTGTTTTTAATTTTAAAATGAATCATTTAAATTTACTTACCTTTGTTCTTTTACATATTTATTGCTCTTAAAGATATTTACATTCGTGTTCATATCATTTTCTGACCTAACTAATAAGATAAAAACAGCCTTTGGACCTAGTAATTTAATTTTGGTTTGCTCTAAAAGCTATGATATCGGCAGCATCGTTACTTTTGAAGTGCTTAAAATCGTTTCTGTACGAACTTTATGTAATATTGTCGTCTCAAACTTTTCCTATAGTATTTTATTTACCTTTTTATAGGCAAGTTGTATTTGTGTATAAAATAGCACATAATAAGTAATTGAAACTAGATATCTGTACTATTGTACAATCTATTTAAGCTTTTGATGTGAAATGGAAGTTTTCCATAGACAAATCTGAATACTTAATTATTCAAAGAAATTTTAAATCATAACTCTGTCATATAGTGAATCAAAATGTGGTCTATGAACCCCCGGGGACCATAAATCATTAGAGTACTGTTTAAGAATTTATTTTTGAATTTATAGGTATAGACCCAAACAATAATTTCGATAAAACGAACAATGATAAAACATTTACGATATATATTTATTGAATTTAAGAAAAGTATAATCAAATTGAAGCCGGCTATTTGTTTCAGAGGGAACTTTCAAATGGATAAGCTGAAAACTTGAACCAAACAGATTACTCATAGTTTCCCTGGCAACAACATGCCTCTTTCGACAGCGAACTGAGAATATAGCATTTTCTTCTATTAAGTCCGATATATCACGGCTTGTAATGAAATTAGCATCGTTCCTATTATTTAGAAATTAAAATAAATAAGTACTGTTGTGTAATTTATATTAATATTAATACTTTGTGCATTTTATATACTTTTAATATAATATTATTGTTGGATACACTGTTTTAAAATGCAAACATTGAATTGATGTTCCTTTTTTTTTTTTTTTTTTTTTTTTTTGATTATATATATTTAAATTTTGTAAGCCAAAAATAAAAACTTTAAGATATATAAGATGTAAATTTATAATTTTATACTTTGAGTTAAATATTAGGTTTGCGCGATAGTGACAACGGAAAGACTAAGAATTCCTGGTGTAAAGCACATGCAGTATGAATAGCACCCCAAATATTTCTGAAATAAAAGTTGCTATTTGCGCACCGTTTTCATCGAAATTAATTTATAAAATGGCTCATTTATATTGCATACAAATATTCTAATAATTATTAACTTTTTCTATAATTACTAACTACCTCAGCATAAAGTTGCATTTTTTTAAAAAATTGAGCAATGCCTATTGATTAGGTTTTCTTTTGTACGATCCTTGGAAAAACTATTTACAAAATGAAACAAAAATAATACACGTCTGTTGTATTTTGTCTACAATTTAGAGAACATATATTACGGCTTAGCCTGGATGAGCGTAGACTTTGCATACAATATGTGAACACATACCTTTACCCTGGTTAGCTCTTCGACAAAATGTGGAAAAGGGATCCGCATGCTTGTGTTAAAATTACCTAAAATTTATCGAATTAAAAGTAAACAGGCAATTCTGACTCTTATTATGGTTTTTAGTGATTTATAATTAATCCTGATACACCATTATTCACATTTCTCTTTGCTTAAAATGATTCCTTAATATATGCAACTAAGTATCTGTTTAGTGTTTTAATAACTTCAACGTGTGGCATTTTATTACCTAGTAACATTATTGTGATTGAGACTGGAGTATTAGCCGCGATACCATAATGTACCGCGTCGCGTCTATCCATACCTGGCACAGGGAAGCGGTTACTTGGAGTACGAATGCGTTGTCAAGGACGTAAGTTGAGCGATTTTCTGACCATGCTATACTTCATTTGTTTAAGTTCTTCCACATATGAATCATTCTGTATATTTCGCATTTTTTCGTTGATACATAACTTAGCGAAAGTAAGTCAACAAATTCAAGGAACGAACTGTCTACCAACCATTCCACCATACTTCTCAACATGTGCCCGCCGAGTCGAGCTACTGCTAATTTTCATTTTTGACGCTTACTATAGCTAAACTCAACCCTTAGATCAAGAAGTGTTGCTTTGCTATGTTTAGCAAGCATCTGCTAGTAGAGTGCTATTGACAGCACTATGGGGAATAAGAAATTGCTACTTTAACTTGGAAAGGGAAAGCATAAATAGAAACAGATGATCTTCTGGAGTCAGTTTTACACGATAAAAGACATTGAATATCTCGGCTCTTATCAATGTATGCTTAGATCACATACAAATCAGTTCTTCCAGGCAACAGAGGCCTTCAAGCATCTGCCATATTCGCCGCGAGAAATCTTTACACGTGAAACATTTTTCAGATATATCATCACGCCTTTAATGAGTGCTGGAATGTAGTGTACAGATGATTAAATATAGTTCATTGATGGTGTTTGAAATTAATTTATTCGCCATATTTCCGTTTTCATTTGATGGACTGCGGTAATTAACTAGAATGCGGGTCTGTTATCGCTTATTTTCGATTATAGAGACATTTTCAGCGTTGTAATTGGGAATAATGCGTCCTAATTAAAATGTACCGACATTATTTAATTAATTAATCTCCAAGAATAAAAACCCTATTCCGCAAATAATTGCCAGGGCTATATTTGAGATACATAAAAGTAACAACTAAACAATAAATCGAAACAAATAATAAAGTGTAGTCTATACTGATAAAACATATAACTACCAAACAACAACTATAAGGTTACGCTAATATAAATTACAGTGTATTGAATATATAGTTAATAAATTTGTTAAATTCTATAAAACAACATTTTTAAATGTTCATCAATGGATTTTTTTAATTTTGAATGAACTTGATTAAATAAATATCAGATATATAAAGTTTATGACCATGAGATGAACAATTGAACTGACTGATTATCATTATCACCAGAGCCCGAATGTAAAGCATTTATTGTCGTTAAAATATGGTGGCAAAATACCGTTAAAATATTAAAAATTGACAGTAATATATTTAAAATAGACATTTGTTAAAAGTGAAAACAGAAAAATTAATATGACTCCTTAATGGAAACTGGTGAAATGAAAATTTAGTATGATTAATAGTTTCTCTATCGCATAATTAAAGAACTTGAGCTTGCTTTTCTAGGCTACAAGCAACAAGATGTTTTTCAAGGTATCAACTGTCACAGTCAGCCGCTTGTCAAAGAGGACATTTTTCATCATTGAAAAAAGAACATTCTATTTCCACTGAAGTAATTGGAGTATGTTTAAACAAGCTATTTGGGAAGATCTCATAACGGTTACAACAGAACGTTCACCTTTCAGGACATCATAGAAATGTTGATCATTACAAAGTAAATTAGTTTTTAATAGTCCTGGCGAATGAGCAAAAAATGCTCTTGAGATTTCTGTTCGAGTTCATTTTCTGTTTATGCGTTTAGAGGGGAATCAGTTTAGTATATCTCTTATTCCGTACTGAGCACATTGTAGGGACGGTTTATTGCACAGCTGCACCGCTCTCATTTTTTCGCTTGCAATTGTTTGTTACATTTATGCAACAAATCCAAAACAAATTTCGCAAATGGATCCAAGGTCATTCGCCAGGACTATTAAAACTACAGTACTTCCCTCATCCTAATTTCTGGTATTCGTACGCCCGATGTAACCGTGTGTTCCTTTCACTAATAAAGAACCTATTGTTTAGTAAGTTTAAGGGAATGGGTTGAGGAGAAAGATTTTGAGGACTTGAAAACAAATGAACGTATATAACAAGATTCACGTATTTGTGAGGTGAAAATGCCATTTATTT
Source organism: Metallyticus violacea (assembly GCA_030762175.1). Taxonomy (NCBI): domain Eukaryota; kingdom Metazoa; phylum Arthropoda; class Insecta; order Mantodea; family Metallyticidae; genus Metallyticus; species Metallyticus violacea. The sequence continues at coordinate 49,902,947 of CM060832.1, read as the reverse complement.
TTTTTAACTTTTTGAAATATTGAAGTTCTACATGCTTTTAAAACCCGTAAATAATCGCATAAAAATCCATAACAATCCAGAACTGGCAAATAAATAAATGGTTTTAAAGCTTAAAATAAACAACAGAAACCAAAATTGGCAAAAACTAATAAATAATAATAAAGGCTAAATAAAAACTGACCCTACCGACCCCAAATATACGGAAACATGCTCATTTCTATCTGACTCTTAAATATATCCGCCCAGATAGAAGAGACAGATGGTTAACTTCCGAACTCTGGTGTTCACATAGGCAGATACGAGATAACTACTGGGGCGTCATTTCTAAGTAGAATTTAAATTATCTGTATCCATTCATAAATTGTGCCAACACAAAAGATGACTCATAATGTTTCATTTATAGTCTGTCTTGAACCTTAGGAAAATACAGCAGTAACATCTGTAACAAAGCGTATATTTTATTTATCATTTCGACCCTCTTTTCCTTCTTTACCTCAGAGATAGAGAATTTTACCTGTTCAATTTCGAATTCAAAAGATTCAGCAATTTTAGCAAGTGCATCTGCTCTCTCGTTTCCTTCATTTACCACATGTCCAAGGACCCAAGTTAAACTGTCTAGTTTTCACCACTATAGGGGCTCATATTAAATTTGTCTAACAGAAAACGCTGATTTGGAAGTACGCACATTATTCATGTTATCAACGCTACATTGCACAGTTTATTGTTTAATGTAAGGGCTCTGCTTGAAAAACTGAGACATTCTTGGAAGCTTAAATATGCCAGTATTAGATGAGTACACAAACAGAAAGCAATCAACAGCAACGGCCTGTGAATCTATTGACGATGTTCGTGAACTATCTGAATAGATCTAATGATCTTGATCATGTAAAGAATAAGATCGAAGAGTCTAAACCCTGGGTGATTTGTCTCCTTTAGTTTGAAGAAAGTCAAAGACTGCTCGAAACGAGAAATTCTTATGTAGAATAATCCCTAAATATCGCAGTTTATTTGAAAGATATATCTTGTCCGTTCAAAACAATGGTGAGAATTTCATTGTCAGACAACTACTGAAAAATTTAGGTCTATAAAATCATTTATTCATTATGTACTGATATTTTTAGATAAAATAAATGTAGATAAGAAATTTCACTAAGAATATGTTCAGAATTTTAAATAAGTAGCGTTGGTCTCAAATAATAGTTCAAAATACGAGGGCTGTTTAAGAAAGAAGGATCTTATTGACAACATATCTTTGCTTATTCTCAAATAAGTCCCCGATGGATAAATGCAGCTGTCCCGGAGTGTGTGTCAGTCTTCCAATATTTGTTGAAACCATTTTTGACTTGTCCTTCAGAATCGTCTGTGCAGCTTTCATCACTGTTTTTGATGACAGAAAATGCCTCCCGCAAAGGTGTTTCAGAGGAAAAGGACAAAGTTATACAAGCTAAATCCAAATTGCGGGGAAAGTAAGGAACAAACCTTTTCATTGATATTTGTTTTCTATTCAGCAACATTTGCGATTAGTGGTGCAAGATCCAGTTTGTTGCATGAAATTGTGGTCTTTTGTATGTGATTTGGCCTTGCAGAGTTCTCAAGATATCTCTGTAGTATTACTCAGTTACATCATGATGGTGAACTATTCCTTGAAAATCGAAAAATGAGATGACAATACGTTTCCCAGTGGTTTCGCAACAACTTTTTCTTTTTTGAGGTTGGTGACGTTCAAGATTTCCACACAGAGCTTTGCTGTTTGGTTTCAGGATAGAATTGATGTAGTAAAGTTTCATCAGCAGTGATCATCTTTAAAACAAACTCCACATCTTCAACGTCATGCAAACCGGCACCCGAACGCCCTTTTGTTCGGGAACCAGCTGTCTTGCAATTCACCGTGCACAAATATGTCTGTAATTTTCGGGATCAGTTCTGCAGCAGATATTGCAATTTTTGAAAACAGGGTTTAAGGAAAAATTAAAGAGCAATAAAAATATACATTTAACTAGAAGAGGATCAACAGTATGTTCATTGTTTGGATAAACATTGAAATGTTTTTGGTTAACTAATAGCAAAGCCTTTAGTTACGAAACATTTAAACATTAAAATAGGAGTCTCTACATAAGAAACAAGAATATTCCTGCTTAATTGTGTTTGTTATAAATATAAATGATAAGAAATGCATCTTGCATCTCAAGGGACGTGCTTTCGTTCATGGTTAATATGCATAATTAACAAGTTTCGAAAGTGGATCACATGTAGTATCCCAGCCCATGTATTCCTGATTATAAGCAAGAGCGCTTATAGTCTGTCAAGATGTATAGAGGTCCAGTTCGCAAATATTACTCCCAGAGTGACCTCCATCTAACTTCCGTATTAGTTTGTGTTGTGTAGTACTCAAACTTTCGCCTTGAGAAGCCCGGACTGCTCTCTTGGGATCTACTGCCTCCCATCAACCTGAAGGATTGGCAAATTCCTCGTTACTGAAGTGTACACATCTTACAACCATTAAACTTTTAAGAATCCTATTAAGAATTTAGTTTTACAATTGGCTTTGTATATTTCAGCAACATTTTCAGGAGAAGAACAGCATTTTCTGTGGCAATTATTTAAAATAGTTCCTGAATGCATATAATATCAGCTTAAATGTTAACTGTAATTAATGGTATAACGTAAAACCTACCAAAAGTATCAAATAGTAGCAGATGGATAAATCCATATCAAATCGGAGAAAATGTTTAATAAACTGACATTTTTTTAAGTCAATGCATTTTATACGAGAGTAGATCCATAAGTTTCCGGTCTCGCCGATAAGGATTATCGCCTTCACAAAACCCTATTCGGTTGTCATATCTTATCTGTTAAGTAAATAACTGCAGCTGTAACTTCCATTTCGCTGTGTTCAGTTGTTCAGATTATAGTTGCATAAAGAAGGCTGCGGTAGAAGATTTTGACATGTTCAAAATGGAGCTTCGAACTGTTATTAAGTACTTCACAAAAGAAGAACTTACTCCAAATGAAATTAAATAGCGATTTGACGGTGTATAGGGGAAGCATCCCCCTCATACTCTATCGTTCAATTTTTTTCGAAAGGTCAGGAAAGCATCGAAGACGAAGAGCATGCACGTCGACTCTTGGAGGTACTCACTCCTGAAAACATGGCCCTTGTGGAAGGAGAAATTATGGAAGACCGGCGGCTCAAAGTTACAGAAATAGCACCAAAGTTGGGTCTTTCTAAAACTGTCCTTCGAATTATTCATGAACATTTAAACATGAATAAGGTTAGTGCAAGATGGGAACCTAGACTTCTTTTCTCAGTCCAAAAGCAGCAACGAGCCATCTGAGGTTAGATATTTTTGGAGCTCCGCCATGGCAACGAGTGATAAGTTCTGCAAACTATTGTTACAGGAGATGAAACTATGATCCTCTGATCCAGGTCCAAAAGAGAATCAATGGAGTGACGTAAGCATGGCGAAGCCCCGCCTCTAAAGGCCAAGGTGACTCAGTCAACCAAGAACACCATGGCCCCAATCTTTTGGGGCTCTTCGTTGACTTCAAGGAGAGGAACACCACAGTAACTGGGGAGTAATATGCTGGCCTACTGCACAGACTACGTGCTTCCATCAAAGAGAAAAGTCGAGGAAAGCTGAGTGGCGGTATGCGCATTTTTCACGACAACGTGCCTGTGCACACAGCTCTTATTACAAAGGAAACTGTGAAGAAACGTAGCTCCAAGAAGATACATCCACTCTACAGCCCAGATCTAGCTTCCAGTGACTATTTCCTCTTCTCAAAGCTCAAGAAGAACCTTACAGGGAAAAAATTAAAGTGTGACGAAGAAATGATGGATGGTTTTATGCCCATTTTGCAGACAAGACATCTGACTATTTTTGGGGGGGGGGAGATTGAAATGTTAATTAATATATGTGAGAATTGTATAGAAATAAAGGGTAACTACATTAAAAAAAAGTGAAATATAGATTTTGTCTTTATCATACCTATGGTGAGGCCGGAAATTTATGGAACTATCCTCGTTTATACAAAGCATTACGAGAGCTTTAAATATGAGTACCGTGTTCCCAGAATGTTTTGCTATAATTAATGTTAATTATTTGGCATTTTAAGAAAAATTTCTCCTTTGAAAATAGATCTGAAGCTATGCGCGCAGAAACATTAATTAAAATAATACATGTTCTTCCTTTTGAAGCTTTCGTAGGGATGTATAACCAATATTATTTATGTAATCATAAAATTGTTACGCATTTCCTTATATCTCATTTTGAAGATCTGTATTCACTTAAACAATTAAATACACGTTAAAATACTCTATTTTAAAAATAGAACATTTATCCGTCCGTTATCAGAAAGTGTTTGAAAAAGTAGATTGTTTCTAAACATTTATTAAACACGCGGTGGAAGGTAGTTGGCATACAGCACTTTCAAGACCTATTTTTAAGACATCAACTCCAACGGTAGTTAACTGTTTAACGCGCTCGCGCTGCACGACCACACACACCAAGAATTCACTGCTTGAACTATTCCCGATCGGAAGTGCTTTAAAAGAACCCACGTTTCATTCCTTATATATTTTATTGGTTAGTGCCAAAGATATCAGTACTCCGAAAAATTTTATCTTATTCTATATAAGTCAGTCCTGGTGGTGTAGTGGTTACCATAATTGCCTCCTACCCAAGATCGCGGATTCGAGCCAGGCCAGGTCCGGTAGATTTTTTCGGGCGTAAAAATCCTAAGTTGGCTTCCTTCGGAAGGGAAGTAAAGCAAAGCCGTTGGTTCCCGTGTTGTACATTTACGGCACGAAAAAGAACCTCAGGCCTGAAAGAGAGGCCTCTGAGCAAAATTTGTCGGCCGTTTCACGCCCTGAGCTGAATGGGACGCTGATGACCTGAGATGTTAAAGAGAGTCCACAAATAAATCAATCAAAACAAAATAATTGCCTCCTAAACCCATGATCGCGGGTTCGAACCCAGCCAGAACCGATGGATTTTTTCGGGCATAGGGGAAGTAAAGCCATGGGTTCCGTGTCATATATTTACGGCACAATAAAAGAACCTCAAGCCTGAAAGAGAGGCCTCTGAGCAAAATTTGTCGGCCGTTTCACGCCGTGATTGAATGGGACGCTGATGACCTGAGATGTTAAAGAGCGTCCATAAATAAAACAATAAAAAAGTATTCTATATAAATAAGAAGTTAACAATGTTTGTAAAACATTTTACTTAATTCAAAACAGCAACCCTTTAGGACGAAATAATAAAAGGCTTTATAGTAAACAGATCACCAGAACTTTTCACTTAATATTTATTTGCTTCATATTTTGCGAAAATTTTCAATTTTTTGTTTGTTTCGAATTACTTAAATACTCTAAATTAATAAAAACTGTAACATAAAATATTAGTGATAAATTACCCTAATCTTTCCTTTCCCTGTAAATTGACAAAGTTTCAGTGAAATCCTATATAAACGTAAGAAGAGTTTTGCTGTTCAATTTCACATAGATCATAAAGCAGAATTAAAACAACTTTATATGTGAGGTGGATGTCCAATATTCTATAGTTCAACCATATTAAATTTCACATTATGGATGATAAATTGAAATGGAAATTGTCATATACTTTGAAAATGCAGGAAACAGATTATTGATTATGTAAATGCATTATTAAAATTTTGGACTATTTATTGCTCAGGTATTATCTGCTTGATAACATTCTAGATTCTATAGTGGTGATTATTCGAAATATTTTATTGTGAATCTTAAAAAGAAAATTTATAGCCACTAAGGCAAATACTAAATTAATCACTTCCATAGAGAAACCCTGAAATAATTGTTTACTGTTAAAAACAATAATAAGGGATAAATGGCACAGGAAGGGTTGCAAAACTAACGTTATCTATTACAAGACAAGACAATCAAACGGCTACTTTTCTCCATGGGTGAAGTAAGTTCACCATTTCTAGGAAACTCTTGTCAGACTGATTTTAATATATAGGTTTTATTTACCAAAGTTTCATTTAAGTATATTTGGCTTTGTACCACCAGAAGTTCTAACTTGATGCATTATTATGAATTCTTGCCTGTCATTCATATATCACATCTTATCATAAATCTTTTCCGTTCATAATTAGTCTTTCTGTGTATTAAACCTAAGCTTTTCAGTATTATGAGAGTGGAAGAAATTTTGCTTTAAAATGTAATTCAATTTTTGAATTGTTGGAAATTCACCATGGGCATAGAAGTACAATCAACTTCTTTGTGTGTCACCCTTTCAAAGCCACTTAAGCTTGTGTCTTTAGGGATCTGATATGCACTTTTGGTGACAAGGAAATGCTAAACACTGTGTTTTCTTGACCTTAGCACTACAGGCTTTTGAAACAAGAAGCTGGTGTTTTTAAAAGTTCATTTTCTCTCTCTTTTCGTATATAGAACAGCTGGAAAATACATGTTATAAAAATATACTTTGAGTCTGGTTCCCCAATATTTGCATATTCTTACCACCTTCTCCTCCATGGCGCGATACCCCGAGATGGGCCATGACCTGCCGCAGCGACTCTCCGTCTTACAATTCCATTGATGGAGGGCAGTATTGCAGAGGGGCATGTATCACGCGACTTTCAAGATCGAAGGAAGCCACAACTCCATCAGGCAGCCCTAATTATCTACACGAACCTGGTTGGACCCGTTTCACACCTCCTTAACTTACAAACATTCCAAAACAGGTCTCTGGGTCTTCCCAGCCAGCAATCAGCAACGCTAACCACTAGACTAAGGAGGCGGTATTTTTTTCCATCTATAGTTTTATTTCGTTTATTTAGGCTTATGCAGGCCTGTTGAAATACTTGCATGAGAGTCCGTACAGAGATAACAGCTGAATAACGAAGAGCATGTTCTTTTCTTACGCTGAGTTTATATCAGCAATGATAGTGTGTGACGGATAACATACTGATGAAGCAATTGTGAATATAAAATATACATCTAATGTTTTAGTAGGTGTGTTACATGGTAGTTCACAAATCCAGTTACTGTTGTGCTATTCCAATGTTTTCTAATGAGTTTGGAGTGAAAAATACTGAAGGAAGCTACACAATATTTTGAGGTTTTTGTAAAGCTCAGTCTTCTCTGTGAGGGACTACACTATGGCTGCGACAACATTGCGTGAGCCTTGATTAAGGGACACAACAAATAAATCAATGTCAAATCACTTCCCATTAGAAAAAATGCAATAGAAAATAGTATACTCTTATCGTTTTTATTTATTGCTTAAATCAGCATTCTCCAGTACATACACGAGATTAGTATTTGGAATCACAGGTATGTGATATCGAAAACTAAAAGAAGTTTAGAGATCATTGCAATGAGATGGGTGTGGGAGAAGGGATTATGTTTGGAGGAATATGCAAAAAAAAGTTTAGGAAAATTAACTTACAGAAAAGAGTGGCAGAATACAGGGGGAAACTTTCATTTAATTTAGCAACAAACTCAAAGTATAATTTCATGAGTTCTCAAAATACATTGAATGTCGTGTGGATAAAAGTGAGGGTTTGATAGGGGACCAATAAGAGAGCAGGTTGAGCAGAGAACAGTTCTTTGTGGAAGCACAGAAAACTGGCAACACATTCTAATGTACTGCACAGTGGAGGTTGATTGAACTGGGGGCTAAATTTTACTGAATGAAATGGCGATAGGTTAGCATGTTGGGGATCTGCTTGCAAGGGGGATAAAACGACCAAAACTGGGCTCTTTTCTCTTCAAAGTGCGTGGAATTAGAAGCGCTTTATTGTAGTGAGTATTTTTGAGATTGGATGTATGTGCGTATGTGTATGTCTGTGTTTTCGTGCGCATTGTATGTTGTGCATTTGTAGGGGCCTGGAAAATATAGGGATGAGTAACATTTGGATCACAGGACAGGGAAACAAGAGGGGGGGCTTGGAGAAAAATTTAGA